>CM053030.1:420043342-420220842 GCA_028564925.1 Lithobates sylvaticus
TTTGAATATTATAAATGAATTAAACAGCATTTTCAGTTTGGGGTGTTCAGATACAGTTAAATTCCGCTTTAATGCCGAAAAGGTTTAAAAAAAAAAATGGAGTAAAAACAGAACTTGTCAAAATGCTTTGAGCCAAACACCTATGACAATGCATTTCCCACATAATAACACCCAACTGGGCACTAAATCTTGTTAGGGGTTCAAAGTGTGGACAAAAACATAAAAATGGTTACTGCTGAACTAACTATGCACTATGCTTTGCAAAGATCAGCCCTGCCTGGGCTACAAAGTGTTGACAGCTCACAGAACTTTTCAAGGCTTGGTCCCTGGTATTTATGAATAGGTTGTGATTTTTATTGCATTGATAATAAAATTTTACTGCAATTAGGTCAAGTAAGGGCACCTTACCACTGGAATTTGGACCTGGGTAGTGCCACCACCAATATGCTGCTGTGAATCTGGCATTACATAAGGGGATGGTAATGTCAATGACCATAAATACATTAGGGGCTACATTACAGATCTTGACATGATACTATATTACCAGGAAATTTCTGCAGGATAAAAATCATTAAAAAAAATGATATTTTGGAAATAAAATTTAGTTGGCATCACTGGAGCTTAAGCATCCCACAGCAGTTAATTATTATACATTGCTTGAAGCATTTTCGTACATAGTACTATGGTGTAAAGAGGGCACATTTTTACCACAACCCATTAAAGAATAGAGTGATATGCATGTTTCTAATTGCATACTGCTTTTATGTTGGAGTGTTCACTGAAGCTCTACTAACAAAGTTAGACTTTTTTCATAAAAGCGTGGCAGTTACACATTAACAGAAATTTTATTACCATTGGCTATTATTATTATGGTGAAAAGAAAATCCTCCAATGTATTTATTTATTAAGACTTGAAAGATCAGCATATTTATGTGTTTGGTTTGTTGTATATTTGTGGTCGATGCTCCCTTTGTGTATGTAGAAAAAAAGTATACAGACAATAAGAGAGGATAACTTACATAAATGCTCAGATATAATGCTGTTACTATATACATGTAAAAACATTCTGTGACATGTATGAGAAAATAGGGCAGGATAATGACTGCTGAGCCTGTGAATCTTTCCAACAAACATTCAAACTTTTGGTCTCTACTACTGAGCACTGATGGTCTGTTTGATGTCAGAATGTTAAAATAATTCAGCCATTTTACCTAAAGCATTCAGACAAATAGGCCCATGGGCCCTTTCAATCAAGCGTGGCTTTCTACGTTATGATAGTGAATTTCAGCTTTTACAATAAAATGAGATGTACCTCCCATTACCAGCAGGTGGAATCCAAAATTGAAAATAAGACTGTGAAGCACCTAGAGATTATCCATACAGGTAGTAAACCTGTGCCCAAACTATAGATACTGAAGTATTTCCATATTATGAGCAAGCAGGAAAGCACTGTAAAACAAGCCCTCCCTCATTTACATCCGTATCTTAAGACATCAGGGAGAGAGTCCTTTTCAAATTTCCCCCGAAATCTTAGCATTTTTCTCTTACAACACATGCCACCAGCTGGTACAGACAGAAGAGGAGTTGGCTACAGGGCTATCATTCATCACAGCTGGGGGGCATCCCGAATCACAACATAAGCCTCCTTCTAGTACACAGAGGAGAGAGTGCAGTGACTACAGTGCTATGCTGTGGCTCCCCCTTAGGAATACCTATAAATTGGGCATTAGCCTGGGGTGGAGCCGACAGTCAGCACAAACAGACATAAAGATGTGCTTTTACTGCACAACGCGACCACAGATCAGAGCAGGTTAAAGTGCTACAAGAAATTAGGGGATTCAACAACGATTTTGAAATTAAAGTGATACTTCTTCTTTAAAGCCAGCCATACTTGGATCAAAGTTCAGCCGGTACAGCAGGGATCGGCAGAATTTTGATCCATGTATGGGCAGGGTGGTTGTACATCACTCGATCTATTGATCAATCGGTGTACAACCAGCCTAGCTCAATAGCTCAGCGGGGAAGAATCTCCCATCCACATTGAGTATGGGGATGGGGGAATCAGCTTGTTTTTTTTGTTCAACTTGCTAGTTAAAGGAAAAAAAGTGAATCATGTATGGCCTAATTGTCATGTTCACAAGCATTAGACAACCTATGGGCAAGTAGACAATATTGTGTTATAGTCATAGTTTTTTTCCAATGTTTGCACTTATAGTTGTGGCAAATTAAACTCACTTTAATTAATGAGTTTAACTTACTACCAGCAGTATAACTATGAGTGTAAAAATTGATTAATTGGTGCACACAAAATATGTTCAGCCCAAATGAGCACACTTCTGACCTTAGCTCAGCCCCAATGCATGCATTTTAAACCTCATACCATCCCAAATGCATGCACTTCTGCAACATCATGGCACCACTTGGATCTTCTAGCATCTGTAACATGATAATCTCATATGCTTATCAGCATAATGGTCATAGATGCCACATATTCTATACCTACTGGCTATAGAAATATAAGTTACCCTTTAAATAAACCCGTTGAAAACTTGGTTAACTCAAGCTAACAAAATTATTAATTAATTATTATTAATTAATCTTCTGTTAAGACCCCATGCTAAATAATCCTTATGATCCAGAGATATAGGCAGATAATGTTAAGTGTAAATCTTAACTTTCTTATAAAAGTCAAGCTCGCTCTCACCCCTGACACCACCCAAGCTTCCCTATTGGTCCTTTATTTTGCAAATTTGGCATCAGTAATAAGAAAGTTGAAAGGTGGTATGACCAAACTTGCTTAGATCTTAGTATCTGTTGAACATGCGCTGAAGTCCATATCTGCACATCTGTATTTATATATATACTGTACACACACACAGGGTTAACAATGTATGCATACAATAAAGTGATGGTGGTGGTGGTGGGTAACATAAAATAAGAAATCCATGTCCTTGTGATCAAAGGAACGCAAACAGGAAAATAATATTGGAGGCAAAGAATGTAATGGATTTACCAACATCATAAACTCTATCACTTTAAAATACTCTTTTTTTTAAATAAAATATATTAGGCTCTTCCTGGAAGTATACCTTTGGTAAGTAACTGCAGATTGCTATAAACCCATTATGCAGTCCTCTTCTCTCCCTTCTCAAAATGCCTCACCTTCTGATCATCTTGAATGAAAATTCAGCAAAGCACATATAAAGTATGTACGGGTGACAGGTTTCTAACAGCAAGCACTGAATTCTAATATTTTTAACTATTTTGAAATTGCTTGTAGCCATAGCTACAAATGGCAACTGTCAAAGGTAGAAGTGAATGGGAGCATCTGTATGTATGACTGTAGCTTATGACTGAAATCACATAAAGTAAAAAAGTATACATAAATGTCAGGAATGGTCTTTAAAGTTAATTTTATCATGGTTGCACATACACAGTATATATCGTATATAAATATAACCCACTGGAGGATACCTGATGTAAGGGGAGGGGGCTCCACTGGGGGATACCTGATGTAAGGGGGACACCGCTGGGGGATACCTGATGTAAGGGGGACACTGCTGGGGGATACCTGATGTAAGGGGAGGGGGCTCCACTGGGGGATACCTGATGTAAAGGGAGCTCCACTAGGGGACACCTGATGTAAGGGGGACACCGCTGGGGGATACCTGATGTAAGGGGGACACCGCTGGGGGATACCTGATACGACTTGGGTGCCAGATAGAGCAGAGGAGGAAACTGAAGGTGAGGCGGCACAACCCTAAGGAGGTCGACATCAAGAAAGAGTAGAGAGCAGACACACTATTCCATCACATTCTGCAGCTGTTAACTCCCGGCCCACTCCCCAAAGCTCAGCTGTCTGGGCCTTTTTTAGCACATCTGCAGCAAATCGCACTGTTGCTATCTGCAAACTGTATCTAAGGCACATCAAACATGGCAAAAACACCAACCATTTGGGTACCATATGCTTAACAATCCCGACAATGACACCTTCTGCCTGGAGTTTGCATGTTCTCCCTGTGCTTGCGTGGGTTTCCTCTGGGTACTCCGGTTTCCTCCCACACTCCAAAGACATGCTGGTAGGTTAATTAGATCCTGTCGATAAAATTGGCCAAATATGTGTATGTTGTATGTGTATGTGTTTGTAAGCGTGTCAGGACCCCACAGGGCAAGGACCGCACTATACCACAGATGGACACCAGTGGCAACAAGCGCCCTGAGGCGATTCAGTTCGCATAGGTTGCGCTATACAAGTCATTCATTCATTCATTCAATTAACGTCCAACCACTCAGCCCTTTGGCAAGAGCACCTAAAACCCACACAAAAGGGGCACAAATACTGCTGACACGTGGTCCAGCAAGCATGGGCAGGGACAATATATATTGTTCACAGCACACTGGGTAACGCTGCTTGCAACTCGAAAGGATGCAGGACAGGGCTCGGTGCTGCAGCTTGTTGTGCCCCCACGTCTCCATACAGCTGGTGGTGATGATGCCAGACCTGTGAGCTCTACACCCTCCTCCGTCACCTCCATGCCCTCCTCTGCAGAATTGTCCTATGAACATCAGGTACCCTCTAAGCATTCAAAGGGCTATTCCCAGTCAGGCTAAAAGGTGCCATGCAGTGCTTCAGCTGGTGTGTTTAGGGGACAGGAACAACACCGGAGCAGATTCTTGCAGCTCTGCAGGGACAGGCCCAGAGGTGGTTCACACCACGCCAGCTGGAGCCAGGAATGGTGGTGTCTGATAATGTCTCAAACCTCCTGTCCGCCCTTAGACAGGGAAAGTTGACACATGTGCCATGCCTGGCACATTTCCTCAATTTGGTGGTGCAGCGTTTCCTAAGTACGTGCCCAGGGTTGCAAGATGTACTAAAGCAGGCAATTTCAGGCGGTCATACACAACAAGTGCTTGGTTGGCTGAAATTCAGCGGGAATTCCACCTGCCCGTAAACCACCTGATTTGTGACATGCCCACCATGTGGAACTCAACTTTGGGAATGCTGCAGCGGCTATACATGCAGCAGAGGGCCGTCAACGAGTACCTATGCCAGCATGGCACAACGACAGGCTCAAGCTGCCTCTGCTTTTTTTCCCCACGCCATTGGCTGATCATTAAGGATGCATGCACTGTATTGTCACCATTTGAGGCCACAAGGATGGTGAGCAGTGACAGTGCATGCATCAGTGACACAATCCCTGTTGTGTTCCTGCTGGAGCAGACTCTACATGGCATTATGGACAGGGCACTGGAGGCAGAGCAGCAGGAGGAAGAGGAGGACTTAATTTCCTCTCAAGGCCCACTTTATCCAGACACCATCATTCCTATGTCAGGGAACACACAGGAGGAGAGAGGGGAGGAGGAGGATTCTGGCACTTTAATAGGCTTCGAAGAAGAGGAAGACATGCGTCAATCTGTAAGCGATGGCTTTCCAACCCCAGGACCCTGGGGAGTAGTACTTGGCTGGGAGGAGGAAGTTACAGATTCTGTCATCCTGAGTGACCCAGAGGAGTCTGCTTCTCAAGCCTCTGCAAATTTGAGGCGCATGGGCAACCTCATGCTTCAAAGCATGCGAAAGGACCCAAGAATACGTGGCATAAAGGAGAAAGATTATGATTACTGGTTGGCAACCCTCCTTGACCACCGCTATAAGGGGAAGGTCTCAGAACTCATCCTGTCCCCACAGAGAGTGCAGAAGATATAATCCCTTGAGGACACGTTAAAGATTTTATTGAACGTTTTTCCTGACTCCAGTAGGTTAACGTAATTTAGAGTCTTCTGTAGGTCTGCGTTGGAGGAGCGTTGGAGAAGGCGTCCGCCTAAGTGAGGCATTTCAGAATTTTTTTAGTTCTCGCAGCCCAGGGCTGTCAGCTTCCAGATCCCATCAGCAGCGTCTGCATCACATGGTGGACGCTTACCTCTGGGCCAAAACAGAGATGGAGAGCTTTTCAGCTGACGATCCACTGACTTACTGGGTCATGAGAATAGACCACTGGCCAGAACTTGCCCAGTATGCCATTGAGTTGTTGGGCTGCCCTGCATCCAGCGTGCTTTCAGAATGGGCATTCAGTGCTGCAGGAGGTTTTGTTACTGATCATAGAACGCGTCTGTCCACAGACTCCGTGGACCGTTTGACTTTTATAAAAATAAATCAGTCCTGATTACCAGCTATGAAACCCCTGATGCCGATGTCACTGATTAAGTCTTTTTGGGATGTGGAATCTCTGCAGGACTTCGAGGCTGCCTAGCTTTGAGGGTGTTCAACTATTTCATCTGGAAGAATGTTTTTGTTATAGGTTTCATGGGCCCAAAGACCAATTTTTCAGCACCTATTTGACAGGTGCATATCATTGCATTTTTTTTACAGCAAGGCCAATTCTTGCTTTCATCAAAAGTACCTCTATAGGGTTATGGTAAGAAGGCACCACCGACACCCAAACACCAATTTTTCTGCACCTGTTTGACAGGTGATTATCATTGCAATTTTTTACAGCAAGGCCAATTCTTGCTTTCATCAAGATTACCTCTATAGGGTTACGGTGGGAAGGCACCACCGACACCCAAAGACCAATTTTTACGCACGCATTACTTCTATCCAAAGTCAAAGTGACACCAGAATGTATCCAAAAAATCTCTAATCTTGTTCCCAGTGCACTACATTGTGGCCTCATCCTATACACTGGCTCCCCAGCTGTTGCTGAGCAAAATAAAGGCAGCTTGCATGCAACATGTCATTTATTTGGCTTTATAAATGCAATTATTGCTACAGCAGATTACAGACATGGTAGAGATCTGCCACTTTACAGGTTGACTAAGGGGACCCCCCAGGCACTATATTGGAAGGAATTTTTCATTTTCATGCTTTTACTTTAAAAATCAAAAAAATGTTATTGATACATATCCCCCAGGGCAGGACCTGGACCCCTATAACCATTGTATGCCCAATTACTTGCATATAAGCATTCAAAAGGGGCACTTTTGATTTTTGATGTTCGGGTCCCATTGACTGTAATGGAGTTCGTTACTCGGGTCCAAACTTTTCCGGTGTTTGAAAGTTCTGTTGCGAACCAAAGAGGGGTCCATTCAGCCCATCCCTAGAGCTAATCACTCTACTGCTTCTCCTTTCACTGTCCAGTCGCAGGGTCGGGAGGGTCCAGGATGAACTGGGCTTTGAGAGAATGGGTTGAATGATGCTGGACATAAAACTGAGGACATCTAGTGGTAGTAAAACTACTGCAAGGAAACTCTCCAGATTGAGGGTGAATATTACAGCTAAGCTGGTTTTAATTGTTTTATCTTCAATAGGTTGTTCATTTTTAAATAATTTTTTAATGGGAGTTCTGCTTTAATCGCAGCACTGTTTCACAGCCCATTTTCATAACAAACAAGCACTTATCCTTTAAATATTTTTGCAGATATATAAACTTTTGATTGAGAGCCACTTATGATCCCAATTAACAGTAATTTTCTGCAAGACTTGCAATTTTAATTATCCATAGCTACAGAAAATATGCAAATGTCTGCTTTCTCTTCGTTCTAAGTGAAGCTAATCATCCAAATCAAACCTACTTAATAGGCCTCCCCCACTTCTTTTTTCTTAAAAGAGTTTACACAAGAAAAGGAGACTAGCCTACTGAACATACAGCACCACCTGCTATGGATGCCATCCATCCCATCCTCAGTCACTTTTTAGTGCTCTGCATGGGATTCACGAAGATCCATTGAGTGTTCAGAGCTCAATCTGCATTCAGTACAATTCCAGTGAAGAGAAGCTCACAGCAGATTGAGCTCTTGTACCCCTCAGCTGTGTGTTGTGAATCACGGCATACGCTTCCTGTTCTTTTCTTCAGGCAAGAGTTGAACTGACAAGATCGTGAAAAACAAGATTACCAGCCCGCTGCCAGCAAATTAAACTTTACTTGAGCAATATTGCTTTTATTATATTTCTTACACAGATGAAATATCTGAATGCATAGCTCATTAAACCATCATTAGAAAAAGGTATCAGGATTCCCATTCATTGTGCAATACAAGTAATCACACAGAGCGCAGGTTAAAGAAGACCCCAGCTGTGAGGGACAAATGGGACAATGTTTTAAAGCAAGTGAACTTGTAATTAGATTTCCAAGTTTTTGCATATTTTTAACCAGCAGTAAATGCATTTTACTTTAATGACCTCTGTAGCTACAGACAGTGTGCAGCACTTTATCCTTAAAGCGGAAGTTCCACTCAAAAGTGGAACTTCCGCTTATCTGTCTCCTCCCCCCCTCCAGTGCCACATTTGGCACCTTTCAGGGGGGAGGGGCGATGGGTACCTGTTTTTGACAGGTACCCCCTCCCCACTTCCAGAGATGGCGCCGCAGCACCATCTCTCAGAAGTTTGCCCCCTCCTTCTTCCTCTGCTTCGGGGCCATTTACAAAGAACAGCGCGCTTCACGCATGCGCAGTAGGGAAGGATATCTAAAGGATCTTTTTTTTTTTAAACAAACATGTCATACTTACCTCCTATGTGAAGTTGGTTTTGCACAGAATAGCCCTGATCCTCCTCTTCTGGGGTCCCTCAGTGACGCTCCTGGCTCCTCCTCTTCTCGAGTGCTCTGTTGGAGAGTCGCTCTCCCTCGGGGCACTCGTGTGGGTATTCTCCTGTGTCCTGCTGCTGCATCTATTGACGCAAATAGCAGGACTTGGCCACGCTCCCATGGCTCCCGCGTCATTGGATTTGATTGACAGCAGCGGGAGCCAATGGCTGGCCAGGACCCGAGACACTGGCTGGAGCTGGTTTACTCATCCCCATCGCTGGAAAGACCAGGTTCAGGTAAGTAAAAGGGGGGCTCTGGGGGGCAGCTGCATGACAGGAGTTTTTTCACTTTAGTGCATTTATATAAATCAATGGACTACAGGAAAATAACGGTTTCATTATAGAAAAGTTCAGAAATATTGTGTGTTTCCTTAAAGTGTTACTAAACCCAGGACCCTGTATGTGGTCTCCCACAGTACACAGAACATGGAAATGAAATTATTTTAGTAAATCTAAACTGCTAAATACCTTTTCTCATGAGCAGTTAGAGCAGTCTTGTGACTTATATCAGTGTCTAGTTAAAGCATAGGAGGAGTTGTAATTCTTCCCTGATTGTCCTATGAGGCTACAGGACCCCTGAATCTCTTCTCAGCAGTGCAGATTGGCCCTGTGATGATCACATGCAAACTCTCTCTAGCAATACACACCAAACTGCGCATGTGCAGCTTGCCCTGAAGGCTCTATTCTATCAGGAGTTGGTTTGGGGACTGTGGAAGAAGGGTAGGATCAGAGAAGACAGGATCAAACAGCCTTTTTACACAATGCAGAGGATTAACCCCTTAGTGAGTATACAGTGAGTATACCAAGCATGCTTTACTGCATGCACAGACTGATTTTACTGTTTTGGGTTTAGTAACACTTTAAATCCAGCAAAGAAGATCCGGACCGGAACGCTGCACACCAACATACTCAACAGTCGCTTGAGTGAAAGCAGCCATAGGTCAGCTCCTTTCATGCCACATCCACCAACATGTTTCGCCCTGCCTATGACATACCACCATGTCAAGGCTCTGCGGGCATGGTGAAATGCGTGGGTGGATGTGGCCTGGACGGAGCTAGCAACTCAAGCAACTATTGGGCATGTTGGTGTACAATGTTCAGGACAGCTTCCTTGGTGGATTTAGTGCACTGAGCCGGGACGGGCTCTCCCCAGCCAGCACCCACAGTGCAAGCCACTGGATTGGGATGAAGGAGCCTGGAGCGGTGCCTCTAGTTTTCTGAAATACCTTTTGTTTCCTTACCACAACATTGTACTGTTATAGAAAGTCCCTCTGTTCCCCTACTCAAGACTACATATCTAATAAATCCACCACAAATGCAGCAACTGTGCATGTGTGCCCGGTCTTTTCCTCCTTGGCTGTCTGTGCCTATTGATGTAGACAGTCTGCCAGCATCATTGTGGAGTCCCTCTCTGAGGATCATGCATGTAAGGGAGGCTCCATAGGACCATTAAATGCAGTAGAACTGAAGTCAGATGCTGTAGTTTATTTAAAAATGTTAGGGTTCTGCAAGGTAAGAGTGTTAACCGCTCATTATTTCTAGGGGATAGAGGAAGACGATAATACCGTATTCTCTTAGGGCTTTAATTCTGCATTGTATGTAGAGGGTGCAAGCATGCGACCATGGCCATGAGCAGCTTACAGAGGAGCATGCTGCAACCCCATTGCATAGAGCCTGCTAGAGTGCAGTAAGTATTTCTTCTTATTTCCGGATCCCTAGACATAAATAGATTCAACAGTTGGCCCCCACTGCTAGGATATATTTTTTGTTCCAACCCAGATTTTAGCTTTAAATAGCAGTTGTGCTGAAGTTGTTCGGGCTGTTCTCTTAGCAGCCTAACCCACCCTGCTGCCAAGGTACTTACGCTGTGTGCACATCAGAGTTAAGAAGGCTGGACATCACTGCTGGGAGGGGGAGCAAGAAGAGCTGAAAGAACAGTGCCTGCAGCTACAGAGGTGGCTGAGGGGTCTTTAAAAGCTCATATATTGCTTGTTAAGAATATGTAAATGCTTTATCTGCTGGAAATTGTAAATAACGCTTAAGTATTTGCCTCCATTCAGTGTAATTGACAAAAAGAATAAGAATTAGTCCTGGTATTTATTTATTTTTTTTAACCTTGAAATTACAATAAAAACAACTTTCAAAAAAAAATAATTAGTCCTGGACCAGAGACCAACAAAAAGTTTGTTAGCCCAACCCTCTAGAGCATTATGTAGCCCAGTGGTCTCCAAACTGCGGCCCGGGAGCCAGATGTGGTCCTTTGCTTGCCTTTATCCGACCCTTGGGACACTATTCCTCCCTCTGATACAAGGCACTATTCCGTCTACCCCCATGTAGTGTACCTTAAAGTGGTTGTTAAACCACTATATTATGAGCATGCCATCCCCTCTGTTAAATAACATTATGTGTCACAGTGTCTTTGCTATACAAAAAAGATGCTGACTTCTACCTTGTATCAGAGCATCTCCTGGCGCTCACATGACTCCTCGGCTCTCATAATGTTATTTTACATAGGGGATGGCATGATCATAATATAGTTATGATTGCAGCAGCAGAGGAGGGCTGAGGAGTGGATGGAGCTGATAGGCAGGGAGGGGAGGGGGGAGAGGATGGGGTAGAGGACAGAGCAGGGCTGCAGATGACGGAGGCACGTAAACTGACTACGGTGTCAGGGCTCAGCAGCCATGATAAACCGTGGTCAGTTTACAGGGGGGAGGGCAGAACCATGCAGGATCCGCCAGGTATTTTAGGTGATACGGGGGGCCACATTACCCACCACAAACACTGTGCTGTATAACATGCTTTGAGGGAACAGGATCCCCCTTTTTTTCTTTTTTTTAGGGGAATTATCCTATGACAAAACAACTGCCTCCAATGTGTAAAGGTGCACCACTTCAAAAAGGAGGCAGAGGAACACTTTATGGTTATATTAACACATATGTCACTATCCATTTAACTTAATAGATATTCATCTGAGTGATGTGCTGGTCTCACTGCAATATGTGAGTTTTATTTAATAATAGCAAAGCCTTTTATTAGGATGTGATTACTGACAGCAGAAATAAAATGGATCCATCTTGGCATCTTCCCACAATCGCGTGCAGCCAAAGCAAAATGCTTTTTAATTGACTGTGCTTCCACACGGCACACATCACAATTTCACGAACACGACAGGCAGCAGAATAGCAGCAATCAAATGTCACATATGGATACACAGATTGCACATTCAGGATATCAGGATTTGCTGGTTACTGGTTGCTAAGATGCTGTCAACATTTATGTGTAAATAATACAATAAACAGCAGGTACACGCATAAAACCAGCAATTCATGAGCAGTCCGGGAAAACCTCTATTTTGCGGGGTACTATGAGTAATTTCAACATAGCTGTGGTTGCGCAATTGCATATAATTAATTTAGTATTATAATCCTGCACATCACAGCAATTCAGAACAGTGTAAGGTGGTTGCTTTTACAAATGTGTGAATTTATTGCATATGGCCATGGTTGTGGAATTGTGAGCAACTGTGGTTCAGAACTGCGCATAGATGTGGCGACTGAACTGTGTATAACCGTGCATCGGAACTGTCCATCATTGTGGTTACCTAACTGTTGTCCACTTTGGTTGTTTTATTCTTCTTTTCCTTCTTATATGCTCTATATTCTTGTGAATGGCTTATTCAAAAAAAGAAAAAAAAAATCATTTGTGTTTAAATATTCAATTATTGGGAAAAATCGAACGATGTAGTATGCTGGAGATTTCAGATCAGTTGTAAAATTCACTTTATCAGGTGCCATTTATGAATTGTCAACACTAAATGAAACAGTATGTTTTTGAACCATAGTGACAGATAAAAGGGAAATTACATTAATTGGTGCGTTTTTTTAACGAAGTTAAAATAACAGAAATATGAGTATATTAGATGCAATCTATTACTCAACCTGAAAAGGTGGCATGGAGTTGGTAGACAAACATTGCTTCCAACTGATATTTTTATTCTTTCTGTTATCATTCTTTACTATGTGAATGTCTTTCTGTAATTTTGCTGTAAGGGCCAATGCTAACCTTTACTTTTAGATGTTTTTTTGTCGCCGTCCTTTATCCCCTAAACAGAGCACACAGACAAAACAGCAACTGCTGATTTGAGATATGTGTACTTGGCTTTTACATTTATACATTCATTTGTACAGCATTGTAAAACCATGAAGAAGAAATCCTCTAGGACAGCTTTTGCTTTTTTAGCTAAGCTACCATTGCCACCAGTCTGAGAACTTTCCCATTATCATATATCCTAACTTTTTGAACTGAGAAAGAAGGACCCTTTCTTGTACAATGTACACACACACGGACAATGGTCACTGGACAAGGCAATGAATAATATGAGTAGTAGCTGACTGATTGCCAGCATCCCTAACTGTATACTGAATAGAAAGAGAACCCTCATATATGGGACTTTAAAATGGCAATAAATGATCGTCTATAATTAATTATATCTAGGATTTTGTAAAAGAGGGGTCTTTACTTATATAAATATATAAAATATAAAACAGAATGTTCCAAGTATGAACAACCAACGCGTTTCAAAATTTATTTATCTTCTTCAGGGGTATATCCATTGTAGAAGCAAGGAGCTAAACTCTGTTTGAAAGTAATGTAAACAATAGGAGACTAGCCAAGGATAAAAACACAAACAGTCATAAATATTGTCCTCTAGTTTCCACCAGGGGGTTAGGCAAGGTCAGGGCGGTCAACCAGTGAATCACTGGGGTCGGTTAACCAGAGCGAACAAGCAGTCTTAAAGTAAATTCAAAGGGCATGTTATATCAACAGGTATGGCCGTCTTATGTTGGATGTAAAAAGGGAGTGTGTATTTCTTTAAGAGGAGCAGTCCATGGACTAAAGATATAATTCATTATAGACAATCATTTATTGCCATTTAAAATCCCATATATGAAGGTTCTCTTTCTATGCTGGATAAGGCAATGGACACACACCTTCCACACCCTCAGTTATGCAGACCATTGAGGGCTTGTTCACACCAGAACACGGTGCTAGTGCTGGAAGGGTGTGTTTCCGTGTGCGTTTTTCGCAGCACACGGGGAACACGCTGCCCTTGTCAGGCACGTGCGGGTGCCATTAATTGTTAATGAAATGTCAAGCACACCAAGCAAATGTGGCGCCTTTGTAGTCACCAAACCTCCAGGAACTCTCATACAATCAGGGATGGTGCAATACACAAAAACAATGAGGTGAAATACACAAGGTGCGCAGAGCTATGAGGTAATTCGCCTTACATCCTACTTGTTCAGTTAATACTACTGTGTTGCGGTGGCTTGCGCTGAAAAAAAGTTTTCAATGCAATGTAGTACACCAATTTGCAATGCGCTTCAGTGAATAAACATGAATGCAGTGAATACTCATTTTGTGACATTCCAATAAAGTTTAAAAAAAATAAAAAAGCGTAAACAGTGAGATTTGCTGCAATCAGCGCATTGGCACTCTATACTTTACAAAGCACACCAATGGCTTCTGGTGGGAGCCAGACCTACATAATCTTCTCTCCACAGGAGAGCTTGTTAAGAGAACATAATCACAACAACAAAGATAGAATCAGATTGCAGTAATAGAGACGGGTGTGACAACACATATAGAAAAAGAAGCCGTGAATTGACTGAAGCCTGGAAATCATGTGTCAGGCTCAATCACATGAAAGGTACAATTCAAATAGATTTTTTCAAATCACTGCTCATTCACAAAAAGCGATCCTTCAGTAGCAGTTACAGACTGTCTGAAATGTAACCAGATTAAATTAAAATTAGAAAAATTTGTAAAAAAAAAAATAAATATATACATTTGTAAGTATTTCCCTTTCACATAGTAACCTTGTGGAAATATTGTTTCTTTTTGCTGTGAATATAAAAAAAAGCTGACTGGCATGATAAACGATTTTCTAGGAGCACTTTAGGGCCTTTATTAGTTTATATCAAAGCAATTTTATAGCATTAATAGTCAATGTTATTTCTAGCAGAAGTCATTGAAATGCATAGCACAACCTACATTAGATTAAACCCTGCTTGTAGTTTAATACATTTGAAACTTACACTGTTAACCAAATAAAACTCCTATTGACACCGTCCACCCTTTTATTGTTATTATACAGTATTCTGTACTATGGCAAGGAAGTTTTGAAGAGCTTTTCGGGCGCTTTTGAAGAGCTTTTCAGGCGCTTTTGAAGCTCTTTCCATTTATTTCAATGGAGAGGGGCATTTTTTCACCACCCTGCCAGCGCACTGCCCCAGTGTGAAAGCATTCATTGATTTAAATGAAAAAAGGGTTTTCAGGAACTTTTTCTCAGGCGATTTTTTTAGCGTGAAAGCACCTATAAAGTGCCTCAGTGTGAAAGGGGTCTTAATCTTACCCACGCCATGAGCAGCCACCTACCTCAGGATGAATCTTGCAGCGGAACTTCCTAAAAAGGGAAGTTCCGCTTTAACACCAACACTCTTCTCCCGCTTTAGTGTTTTCTTATTTTTTTTGCCTACATACTGTATACATACTATATGTACAGGATGATGCCAATGGGAACCAAATAGAGTGTGTACTGTATGTATGGTATCTCACCCCTAATTTACAAGAAAAAGTGCACTTGGTTCTGCATTCCTGTGACCCAGATTCAGCCAACAGTGGTCTAAAGCCCTCTGTCTGCTGAGATCACAGAGCCGGCCCAGGCTCTACAGGGATCCCGACAATAGTGTCGGTATCCGCCCAGATGCCTGACTGGCAGTTGGTTCAGCTTCTCAGTGAGCTGCTGAGAGCCTGAGTCAGGTGTTTCCATCCCCTACACAGCCTGGCACTCCAGTGAGCACTGAAGGGGAAGAGCACAGAGTGATGACTGACAGTCAGAGCCTGAGGGGGACAGCTGCAGCATTACACTAATGCTACAGTCATCTAGGTGAGTATGAATGTTTGTTTTTTTGTAAACTTCTCTTTTCTGCATGGGGTCCCAGCTCTTGATTGGATAGATTGACAGCAGCGCAGGAATTGGCTCCTGCTGCTGTCAATCAAATCCAATGACTGCCGGGGGCAGGGCCGAGACTGGTATTCGTGTCTATGGAGCACGCCCGCATGGTAACCCCCCTGGGAGAGCGCTTCTCCTAGGGGATTATCTGATGCTAGGAGGAGCCACGAGTGCCGCCGAGGGACCCCAGAAGAGGAGGATCAGGGCCAGTCTGTGTAAAATGAGCTGCACAGTGGAGGTAAATATAACATGTTTGTTATTTAAAAAAAAAGGAAGGTTTACAATCACTTTAAAGTGGTTGTAAAGGCTAAGGGTTTTTTACCTTGAAGCAGAGCTCCACCCAAAAGCGGAAGCTCCGCTTGTTTGTTTCCTGCCCCCCTCCGCTGCCACATTGGCACCTCTTGTGGGGGAGCGGGGACTTGTGGGTCCCCCAGATATTTGGCTCCCCTCCTCCTTCCCCCCACTGCTGGGCCATACACAAAGCACAACGTGTTTCATACATTAGCAGTAGGGAACCGGCTGTAAAGCCGCAAGGCTTCACTGCTCGTTTCCCTTACAAGGAATGGTGGTGGCAGCACCTGGGGGTCAACTGAAAAATCTCCAGGGGTGCCGACATCGCAGGATCCCTGGACAGGTAAGTGTCCTAATATTAAAAGTCAGCAGCTACAGTATTTGGTATTTTTTGGTGGGGAGGCTGAAACTCCTCTTTAATTAATTCTCTGCATTAGGGTAAACAAATATTTAGGTGCAGCCCCCCCCCAGCCCCCCTGAATACTCACCTGAGACCAATCTTGATCCAGTGCTCTGCCTGAGAGCAGTGGTCCTGCTCTCGCTCCTCACTGGACTGAGAGCAGCGGGAGTGGGGAGCAGGGGCGAGCTGTACTATGTGTGTGTCAATAGACGCACACAGCGCGGCTTAGGATCAAGCCTGCATGAGTACCCCTCCCCGCTTGCTAGGGGGAGGTTACTCGAAGAGGAGGAGCCAGAAGTGCTCATGGGGGACCCCAGAAGAGGAGGATCAGGGCTGCTCTGTGCAAAACCATTGCACGGAGCAGGTAAGTATACCATGTCTGTTATTTTAAAAAAAATGATAACCCTACAAACACTTTAACCACTTCGCGCCCGCGCTATAGCCGAAAGACGGCTGCAACGCGGACGCTCCCTGCCGGGTGGACGTCCCTGGACATCCTCCTGTTTACTTCCCTAATGCGCGCTCCTGAGAGCGCGCATCAGGGAAATTCTGTGCTGGCCATGTCTGTCGACACAGCCAGTCACAGATCGCTGTAAACGGCCAACCACAGCGGCCGTTTACAGCGGGATCGGCGTGTCCAATGAGAGATGATCTCATATGTAAACATATGAGATCATCTCTCAGCGTCGCTCTCCCTCCTCACACAGATAGCGTGTGTGGAGGGAGAGATGAACGGCTGCAGCGGCACCGTAAGTAAAATATAAAAAAATAAAAAAATAAAGTGCGATCTGTCCCCACTGCCAACTGTCCCCACTGCCAACTGCCAGTGCCACCTGTCCCCAGTGCCATCTGTCCCCAGTGCCACCTGTCCCCAGTGCCACCTGTCCCCAGTGCCATCTGTCCCCAGTGCCATCTGTCCCCAATGCCACCTGTCCCCAGTGCCATTTGGCCCCAGTGCCATTTGTCCCCAATGCCACCTGTCCCCAGTGCCATCTGTCCCCAGTGCCACTTGTCCACAGTGCCACCTGTCCACAGTGCCATGTATAAGTGCCATCTGTCATCAGTGCCACGTGTCATCAGTGCCACGTCAGTGCCATCTGTCATCAGTGCCATATCAGTGTCACGTGTCATCAGTGCCACATATTAGTGCCATCTGTCATCAGTGCCACGTATTAGTGCCATGCACTATGCACTTCAAAAAAGGGGTCATTTGGGGGGTATTTGTACTTTCCTGACTTGTTCAGGTCACAAGAAATGAGATAGGTCACCAGTGCATCAGATGTGATTAATTTTGTATGATTCGCACCACAGTTTGTAGACTCTAACTTTCACAAAGACCAAATAATATCCACTAATTTGGGTTATTTTTACCAAAGATATGTAGCAGTATAAATTGTGGCCAAAATTTATGAAGAAAAATTAATAATTTGCTAAATTTTATCACAGAAACAAAGAAAAATTTGTTTTTTTTTCAAAATTTTCGGTCTTTTTTCATTTATAGCGCAAAAAATAAAAAACCCAGAGGTGATCAAATACCACCAAAAGAAAGCTCTATTTGTGGGGAAAAAAAGGACAAAGAATTCATTTGGGTACAGTGTTGCATGACTGAGTAATTGTCATTCAAAGTGTGAGAGCACCGAAAGCTGAAAATTGGTCTGGGCAGGAAGGGTGTTTAAGTGCCCAGTAAGCAAGTGGTTAAGGTAGTATTAAAGTAATTTTCCCTAAATCAGATAAAAATAACAAAACACATGAAATTTTTTACATTTGTAATTTCTTCGTCAGAGCGCATTGTTCCCTGGCTGCACTCTGCTATATCTCTGCTATGTGCACTGTAGTAGTGTAGTCTACATGCAGCCACTGATACACCATGCACACAGCCAATGAAAGAGGACGAGAGGCGTGGCTTTTCTTCTATGTGTCCCTTCTGCACAGAAGAGAGCACAAAGAAATTCTAATAGTTCAGGAAAAGTTTATTGATTATAAAGTACAATAAATACCAATGTGTTTCAAGGGTTTAAAAGGTCTTCATCAGGGCTATAATACAATAGTATTGTACTAGACTAGTAATGGTATTAACGATTTTACGATAGTAACAATATTGTTTTTGTAAATGCAATACTAATCTAAGCTTTATTTTTTTGTATTGTAACCCTGATGAAGGCCTTTTGAACCCCCAAAACACATTGGGATGTTTATTGTACTTTATGATCAATACACTCTCTGAACCATAAGAATCTCTTTGTGCTCTCTTCTCAATTAACTCAAAGATATCTTTCACAATGTGGCTGAGGTGAATAAATTATGAAACTGGCTGAATAGATTTACAAATCCATTTTTTATTATTATTGGTCCATAGCAGTTCAATTTATAAGGGGTGGATTTAAAGTGATACCAAACACACACTGTTTAATTTACATTGTCTCTTCTCTTTCTGTATGGTGATGAGGGTACTGTAATTAATTTAATAAAAAAAAAAAATGTCTAAATACCTTTTTCCTAAGCAATTTACAGCTGTCACGTGACCCTACTCTTTCCCAGCTTGTCTGCAGGGAAATATAAGCAGGAGGAGCTTCTAGTCCTCTGCTGCTGGTAACATGTTCAAACTAAAGGAAAAACAACCTTTGGGAAACAGAGTAAAAATAAAAAATGAATATCAATAAACAGTTTTTAATCATCATACAAATTTGAAATCAAATAGAAATAATTTTTTGGAAATAACATGTGTGGGTGGATTTCTGCCAGTCATACCCCTCCAGCCTGTGTCTTGGAACAACAGGGAGATAAAGCCTCCATCAATCTACATGTATTATCCCACCCCCCCCTCTTGTTTTTAGCTGGTTAGTGGGCATGAAGGAGAAGAGAGGAAGTGGGCTGTCATTTACCACTGTGTATATGCCCACATAGGTGACTCTATAGACACATGGGCTGCTCAGATATGATAGGGAAGGTATGGTCCGCATAGAAACGCACTGAAAACTGAGCATGTGCAGAAGCTGCCAAATCCCCAACTGCAGTGGGGACATGGACAGAAGGGGAGATAGAAAACAGCAGGATCAACCAGAATTTTTGCAGAATACAGAAAACGAATCCCATACTGACTGAGTGAGTATGAACCACATGTAATACACCATTTATTGATAGTTTTTTATGATGTGGGTTTAGTGACACTTTAAATGATACTCACTGAAACGCTGCAATCCTTAAAGTATGGCAATGACATTAGTACAGAGAAAGCATATGACAGATCCACAGTTATGCCCCGTACACACGGTCGGATATTCCGATGGAAAAAGTCCGATCGGATTATGTTGTCGGAAAATCCGATCGTGTGTGGGCTCTAGCAGGCTTTTTCCGTCGGAAATTCAGACGGAACAAGCCTGCTAGAGCCCACACATGATCGGATTTTCCGACAACATAATCCGATCTGACTTTTTCCAATCGTGTGTAGGGAATTCCGACGGACAGAGTGCCACGCATGCTCAGATCAAATTACGAGACCAACGCTATTGGCTACTAGCCTCTATGTAGTTCCGTAGTTCGCAACGAACGTCACCACGTTCAGAACGATCGGATTTTCCGATAACTTTGTCCGACCGTGTGTATGCAACACCAGTTTCGGACAAAATCCGTCGGAAGAAAACGGACGGATTTTGTGGTCGGAATTTCCGACCGTGTGTACGGGGGGCTTAGACTGTGTCTATACTTATAGTTACAACCTTTGGTCACCCAGTGAAGCCCAAACATGGGTTAAATCTAAACCAGATGTATGCAGCATAACCTGAGGCTGTTTGGCTACCCTCTAGGACTAGTTTTATTTTGGCTATAGGCGATTGTTGCAAATGATTTGTCAGTCTGAGTCAAGGCAGTTCAGCCTGAGGCTATTACAGATCTGGTGGAAGACTGAGATGCCAGTCCAAACAGTAAAAGGACATTATATACACATATAGAAGATGACCTGGAGATGATTGTAATTTATTCATTTGCATCCCACACTATCCAACACTATATCTTACAAAGTCTGTTACAACTGTTACATTGTGTACAGCAGACTGTATCATTGCCCATATGCCTCTTCACTTAAAAAGCTGCAATAGCACATTATTACTTTATAAAACCAATAAATAGGCAGGTAAACGGCACTTATATATAATGTACTATAAAATGAAAGCACTGTGCAAAATCAAGTATAAGAACAACAACAACAAAAACAGCTCCAGCGTCCTGGATAAGATCTGTCATTTAGTTAGAGCAGCGTCACCAACCAAACTATATCCAAACACATCCAACCGGCTACTGGATTTTACCTAGCTCATAACAACCAATGACATTGAGTGGCCAGGACTCACAATGTATTTGCTGCTATGGTGATGGCGGATGGCCTGACCGCACCATGAGAAGCATTATGCCGACCCATAGAGGGCCAACCCAGCATTCGGAAGAGGACCTGCTCCGCCTCCTGTCCTCCGTCCAGACTGGCTCCGCCTTCTGCTCTGTGCCATGCTGCTGCTCTCACCACCCAATCTAAAACTAGAATAAAAGTTTTGACTTGAAATACAGTCGACCCCCACAAAGTCACGGTTCAGAGTTCACAGCCTCAGTCATTCGCAGATTTTTCCTCTCAAGCATCATAACAGTTTACTGCGCTCTCGTGTTTTTCGTTCTTCTTAAAGCACTAAGATGCCGCCCAAATGCCCTGCACCTTCTAGGCTTCTGACACCAGAAAAAGTTTAAGACACTCCAGGAGAAGGTTGAACTACTCGATTTGCTCCGGGGACTAAAAAGATATGCTGCAGTAGCGCACCATTATGGCATTAACGAAAGTACTGTACACTACATAAAGAAGAACGAGGCAGGCATCAGGTGTACTGTATCAATACGTTTCTGTGATAGTGCCAAAAAGGTAACGACTGTAAGAAATAAAAGTATCGTCTGGATGGAATCTGCCTTGGCATTGTGGATCACTGACTGCAGAAAGAAGAATGGCATCGATGGTGCCATTCAGACATATAAAACCCTCCTTGCCACCAGGAAGAAACAACTACAGAAACTTCCCATCTTAATGTTCCTCAAACCTATCAGGAAATGCCAGCACGAAACCCTACCAGAAGACCCGACAGAAGATACAACTCCTCCTGACGGCCTGAAGAAGAGGCGCCAGCCGAGGATCTGTGAATCCTCTGCTTTGCTGTGCAGTTATTATCTTCAATCAATATCATTAATTATTGGTGAGTACCCATACATTTTACTGTATTTTTATTAAGTTTAATTACTGTACAGTATTTAGTGTAAAAATATGCATTTATAGTCATTTTTTTATTTTACCACATGCTAAATTTGTGGATTTTCGCAATTATTGGTGCTCTATGAACATAACCATCGCAAATTTCAGGGGTCGACTGTACACTTAAACGTGGTTTCTATCAATAAGAAACAGCGAATTGGTGGCCTGTTATTTCCCCTGGGTCGTTTATAAATCCCAAGATATCACACTAGGGAGGCCTTTGCCCCCTGATAATTGCTGTGTACGGAGCTGTCATTGGATGGTTTAGTACACAATGTACCAAGCCAAACTGACGGGCTGGTACCTTGTGATTGCTGTTGTAGCCAATCATATCCTACTGCTTACATTGTTGATCCCTCCTCTTCCTCTAACAACAGAAGGGTGAGAGGAATTGTAGAAAGTCATAAATGGGAATTGAATGAATGGATTTGAAGCAGCTGCTGATCCATTCATTCATTTTCACTGACAGTGGGATTTTTTTATTAACCCTTCCCCAACCCCCACCCCCACACACCTGATCTTCAGCCTATCTCTGTACGTGGCCTGTATATTAATCCTTCACCTACCTTACCCTGTACATCTGCACATTAACCCCTTTACCGCCATCCTCTCACTGTATGTGACCTGTACAAGCTCCATGTTTTAACCCTCTAAATCAGCTTGCCTTTAATCCAGGCCTTGGGATACTATTACATCTACTGACACAAACAATGGGGCACTGTTTCTCCCACTGACACCAACAATGAGGCAGAATTCCTTCCATTGACACCAACGATGGGGCATAATTCCTCCCACTGACACCAAAGATAGGGCATTATTCACTCTGGACACCATGAAATTTTCTAGTCCCCCTAGCCCTAGGCTGGCGCCCCTAAAGTCTGAAGGACTGTAAACTGGCCCTTTGTTTAGAAAGTCTGGAGACCCCTGCACTAAATATTAGCATGTTTCTTAATTTCCCAAAAATTGCAGCCAAAAATATGCTTTCTACTTTCCAAAAAATGGTAATTTTGAGGGGTTTTGCACAGTCCCAGCATTTTTTTTTTTTTAACACAAAGTGAGGAAAACATTTTTTTTCTTTTAACAGCAAAAAAAATGCAGCAGTTATTAAAGGAGAAGTGTAAGAATAATAATAAAAAAACAACACATAGGCCCCTTTCACACTGGGGCGGTTTTCAGGCGGTACAGCGCTAAAAATAGCGCATGTACACCGCCTGAAAAAACCGGCCCCATTCACTCCAGTGTGAAAGCCGGCGGGCTTTCACACTGGAGCGGTGCGCTAGCAGGATGGTAAAAAAAGTCCTGCTAGCAGCATCTTTGGAGCGGTATAGGAGCGGTGTATTCACCGCTCCTATACCACTCCTTCCCATTGATTTGAACGGGACACCGCGGTAATACCGCAGCTAAACCGCCGCAAAGCGCCGCTACGGCGGCGCTCTGCGGGGGATTTTAACCCTTTTTTGGCCGCTCGTGGGGGGTAAAACCGCACCGCGAGCGGCCGAATCCCGCGGCTAAAACGACGGTAAAGCAGCGCTAAATATAGCGCTGCTTTACCGTCACCGCGGCTCCCGCCCCAGTGTGAAAGGGGCTCATCTCTATGGTTGCAACATCTCTGCGATGCTGCAGCTGTCTCTTGACAGCTTTAAGACTGAGAAATGAGCAATCACTGACTGCTGACTGTCAGTCACTGCTCTCTTATTTCCCCCCTCCAGCACTTACTGGAGCGCCAGGCTGGAGAGGGAACAGAAGAAGGTGGCTCAGGCTCTCCGTAGCGCACTTAGAGACTGAGACAGCTGCCGGTCAGGCATGTGAGTGATTCCTTTGTTAGGATCCTTCCAGAGCCTGGACGGACTCTGGAAAAGTTGTTGTCCTATTCTAGGCAGATGTGGGTTATCTGACGCCAAGCCCGTAGCCCTGCACTGGACATGAGGATGCTGAGGGACCGTCCACTGATAGAGTATAGGGAGTGAAGGAGAGCACCAGCTGCCAGGGAAGCAAAGTATCGGGTAGGTACTAAACCTAAATGAGCATTGAATCCTTGCAGTGAGAACATTTTTCCTTTCCCCTGAGTTGGGTTTTAAATACCAATAAAAGAAAGCTATATCTTTCTAAAAAAGTGTACAATGTTGCACAGCTAATTGAGTAAGAGTAAGGCCGCGTACACACGAAGGGACAATCCCGCGGGATTATCCTCTGGACTGAAGTCCAGCGGATAATCCCCTCGTGTGTGGGCGCCGGCGGACTTTTTGGCGCCAAAGTACGGCGGACTAAAGTTTCAGGTTTTGTTTTCAAATTATCCGCTGGACTTGGAAGTCCAGCGGACAATCCCGCCGTTAGTGGGCAAGTCCGCGGGACTTTTGAAATGAACGGACTTGCCGCTCATCGGCAAGTCCGTTCATTTAGCACGTGACTTCAGGTTACGTAGCTAGCGTAGGCAGTTACTGCCGCCGCGCTAGCTCCGTGACCTGGCATGGATTTAAAGGGAATCCCCACGCCGAAAAAAACGGCGTGAGGGTTCCCCCCAAATCCATGTCAGACCCTCATCCGAGCACGCAGCCTGGCAGGCCAGGAAAGGGGTGGGGACGAACGAGCGCCCCCCCCCTCCTGAGCCGTACCAGGCCGCGTGCCCTCAACATGGGGGGTGCCCTGGGGAAAGGGGGGCCGTGCGGCCCCCCCACCCCAAAGCACCTTGTCCCCATGTTGATGAGGACAAGGGCCTCTTCCCGACAACCCTGGCCGTTGGTTGTCGGGGTCTGCGGGCGGGGGCTTATCGGAATCTGGGAACCCCCTTTAATAAGGGGGCCCCCAGATACCGGCCCCCCACCCTATGTGAATGAGTATGGGGTACGATGTACCCCTACCCATTCACCTAAGGTGTAAAATGTAAAGTAAAAAAAAACACCCACACTTTTGAAAAAATAGTTTATTGCACTGCTCCGGGGGTCTTCTTCCGTCTTGGGGGTCTTCTCGCCGGACTCCCCCGCCATTTACCAAGCTCTTTTACCGAGCGAGGGGAGTCCGGCTACCTTCTTCGTCGTCGCCGCCGTCTGGGGGTCTCGATCCGCCTTCGGGGGTCTTCTTCCGTCTTGGGGGTCTTCTCGCCGGACTCCTCCCCTCTCTTCTGCTCTTTTACCTAGCTCTTTCACGAGGGGAGGAGTCCGGCTACCTTCTTCGTCGTCGCCGCCGTCGTCTGGGGGTCTCGATCCGCCTTCGGGGGTCTTCCGGGGGTCTCTTCTGTTCTTGCGGCGGTCGTCGTCTTCCGCGCCGCCGGCGCCTTGTCCTTCTTCTTGTCCTTCTTGTTCTTCTTCTTCTTCCGATGTTGACCCGTCGCTGTCTCTGCCCGGAATGCCTGTGCCGATCTGCGCTCGGACTTATATAGGGACATGGGGGACAGGGTCACATGTTCATGTCACATGGTGACCCCGCCCCCTTGCGATGTCACAGTCCCAGCATCCTCCGGGACTGTGACAACACAAGGGGGCGGGGTCACCATGTGACATGTGCATGTGACCCTGTCCCCCATGTCCCTATATAAGTCCGAGCGCAGATCGGCACAGGCATTCCGGGCAGAGACAGCGACGGGTCAACATCGGAAGAAGAACAAGAAGGACAAGAAGAAGGACAAGGCGCCGGCGGCGCGGAAGACGACGACCGCCGCAAGAACAGAAGAGACCCCCGGAAGACCCCCGAAGGCGGATCGAGACCCCCAGACGACGGCGGCGACGACGAAGAAGGTAGCCGGACTCCTCCCCTCGTGAAAGAGCTAGGTAAAAGAGCAGAAGAGAGGGGAGGAGTCCGGCGAGAAGACCCCCAAGACGGAAGAAGACCCCCGAAGGCGGATCGAGACCCCCAGACGGCGGCGACGACGAAGAAGGTAGCCGGACTCCCCTCGCT
This sequence comes from Lithobates sylvaticus, assembly GCA_028564925.1. NCBI lineage: Eukaryota > Metazoa > Chordata > Amphibia > Anura > Ranidae > Lithobates > Lithobates sylvaticus. Next base: position 420,068,802 of record CM053030.1, read on the forward strand.
CGGTAAAAGAGCTTGGTAAATGGCGGGGGAGTCCGGCGAGAAGACCCCCAAGACGGAAGAAGACCCCCGGAGCAGTGCAATAAACTATTTTTTCAAAAGTGTGGGTGTTTTTTTTTACTTTACATTTTACACCTTAGGTGAATGGGTAGGGGTACATCGTACCCCATACTCATTCACATAGGGTGGGGGGCCGGTATCTGGGGGCCCCCTTATTAAAGGGGGTTCCCAGATTCCGATAAGCCCCCGCCCGCAGACCCCGACAACCAACGGCCAGGGTTGTCGGGAAGAGGCCCTTGTCCTCATCAACATGGGGACAAGGTGCTTTGGGGTGGGGGGGCCGCACGGCCCCCCTTTCCCCAGGGCACCCCCCATGTTGAGGGCACGCGGCCTGGTACGGCTCAGGAGGGGGGGGGCGCTCGTTCGTCCCCACCCCTTTCCTGGCCTGCCAGGCTGCGTGCTCGGATGAGGGTCTGACATGGATTTGGGGGGAACCCTCACGCCGTTTTTTCGGCGTGGGGATTCCCTTTAAATCCATGCCAGGTCACGGAGCTAGCGCGGCGGCATTTACTGCCTACGCTAGCTACGTAACCTGAAGTTACGTTCGAAATGAACGGACTGCTCCGTGTGTGGGCAAGTCCGTTCATTTTCAAAAGTCCCGCGGACTTTTGGCCGGCGGATTATCCGCTGGACAAGTCCGTGCGTGTGTGGGCAAGTCCACACCCTCGGAAAGTCCAGCGGACCTAGCCGGAAAGTCCAGCGGATTGTCCGCTGGACTTAGGTCCGCCGGGAAAAGTCCGTACGTGTGTACGAGGCATAATTGTCAGTCACTTCGATCGTCACTATTACAGCGCGGAAAAATGGCCTGGCAATAAAGGGTTATTACAGGCTGGTGCTAAAAGGGTTAAGCACATGCATTTTACAGTGAATAAAATTGATTTGCAGGCAAAAGAGGCTGCTGCTGGAAATCATATCAAGAACAGAAACAATGCAGACTCTTTATTATTATCTGCATAAGATCTGGCCATATGCTGTATAATAAGTAACGGGCACACTGTTATTAGATGGTGGCTTGAGATAAGGAAGTGATAAATGACATTTTCTGCTGTTTACACATGTATACACTCTCACAGATACGTTTGCATATCCTGTGTATCCTGTGTAAAAGTCGCATGCACTATTTTATCTGATGAAAAATGTGCAATGCCTCCTGTGTCCTCAGTAAAGTCCTCTTGAGATCGTGTATGATAATGAAAGTGTCCCAATGATAATGTTTTTACCACTCAAGAAATGTGCAGACAGACAGTATAAAAAAAAAGATACAGACAAAAAAAAAATGTTCCTTTACCAGTAAAATGATGTTATTACATTTAGCCACATGCACACTGGGCCCTTAGCCTGTGTGCATCCAATCCCAGCATTTTCGTGGGTCCAGGAGGCACAGAGGCAGCGTCCAGCACTGCTGTCCCAAGCCTGTAAACGTCTATAAGAGGCTGAAATATGCTGCGGATGGACGCTGTACAAAGTGGTAGTGGCATTTGGGCCTGTGACAGTGCTAGGCCCTGCCACTGGATAAAAGGAGATAGGAATGGCACAGGATTCTCAAAGTTACAGTTTGAGGGGCTCCAGAGTATTGTGTCTGTGCGGAGAAGACCGGGGCTTCAGTTTTCTCCGGATTTGGGAATCCACGAGCAGGGTATGGAGCTTGGAGACTTCGAAGAAATTTGGGTGAGAAGAAGTCTTCAATCCCATGTCCAGGTCTTACTGGAGACCCGCAGGTTGCGTGTAGTGTGCAGATGCGCATGCTTGTTTCTAAGCAAGACCAGGGCATAGCTCAGGGGTCCTGTCAGGAGAGAGCTGAGTGCTGAAGCCAGGGAAGGCACAGGAAACGCAGGTGCTCCACCTGGGAGACAGAACTTGTGGGAAAGATTACTTATCTGCAGGACTGGGAAAGTTGGGACGGCTGAGCGAGTCTGCAGGACTTAGAGAGCTGGGGCAACTAGCAAGTTCAGAGGATGAGAAAAAGTACATAGGTCTCAGGAGAGTTATGCCGCGTACACACGGTCGGAATTCTCGTCGGAAAAAGCTCTGATGGTTTTCCCGTCGGAATTCCGACGGAAATTTCGCTGTCTTGCCTACACACGGTCACACCAAATTCCGACGGTCAGTAACACAGCGGCATAAAACACGTTTGACAGCACTATAAAAGGGAAGTTTAATGCTTCCGAGCATGCGTCGAATTGTTTCTGAGCATGCGTCGGAATTTTGCGTGTCGGAATTGCATACACACGATCGGAAAATCCGATAGAAAGGTTTTCCGTCTGAAAAATTGAGAACAGGTTCTCAATCCAAAGTCCGTCGGAAATTCCGACAGAAAAAGACCGATGGGCATACACACAGTCGGAAAATCCGTTGAAAAGCTCCCATCGGACTGATTCCATCGGAAATTCCGACCGTGTGTACATGGCATTAGAGAGCTTGGGGTGTCAGGAGATCACTTACTGAGAGGCCAGGTTGGGCCCATACAGCACTAACACAACTCTTCTCTACCCCTCCTACAGGTATATGTCAGCTCAACCACATCTTCCACCTTTAATTGAAACTGGGATCTGCTTGCTAATTCTGTGTATGTGCTTTTGGTGATCTATGCTGCCTTCAAATTCTTTACCTCTGTCCATATCATTGTGATGTTTATTTTGCTTTTTTAGACCCCTTTCACACCGAGCCGCCTGGGCGTCACTGGTAAAGCGGCGCTATTTTTAGCGCCACTTTACCGTCGTTTTAGCGGCGCTATTCGGCCGCTAGCGGGGGTGGTTTTAACCCCTCCGCTAGCGGCCCAAAAGGGGTCAAATCCGCCCGCAAAATGACAGCCGGAACACCTTTTTGCCGGCGGTATCGCAGCGCTGCCCCATTGATTTCAATGAGGAGCAGCGGTGGAGGAGCAGTGAGTTCACTGCTCCATCACCGCTCCAAAGAAGCTGCTGGCAGGACTTTTTCTGACGCCCTGCCAGCGCACTGCAACAGTGTGAAAGCCCTCGGGCTTTCACACTGGAGTGAATGGAGACGCTTTTTTCAGGCGCTATGCAGGCGCTATTAGCTCTCTAGCTCCCTTGTCACCTCCTCCCATGCTCGCCTCCAGAATTTCTCCAGAGCTTCTCCATCCTTTGGAACTCCCTACCCCAATCTGTCCGACTGTCCCCCTAATCTATCCATCTTTAGACGATCCCTGAAAACCCTTCTCTTTGAAGAAGCCTATCCTGCTTCTAATGCTGGCCATACACTATACGAAAAATCGGACCATTCGTTCGATTTTTCGGCCAGTTAATGGACATAAAATCGATAATCGTTTGGACGTTCTTGAGCCGAAAAAACGAAGGAAAAGTTCGGACATTTTCTGCCGAACGAACGATAAATTGAAAGGTTAATGTGTTTCCCGTCCAACCTGTCTGCACTAGGTATATGTAAAAAAACGAACATAATTTTTTTTTATTTATGTTCACTGAACGATTTATCGGCCATTACATGATGGCACCATCGTTTGCGCTCGCGGCCGAACGTTCGTTTTTCGAAATTGGGTTCGGCCGATTTTTTGACTAGTGTATGGCCAGCATAACTAATACACTGTTTTACTTCCTCCATCAGCTCATCCCCCACAGCTATTACCTTTTGTATGACCCTTCCTTTTTAGATTGTCAACTCTAACGAGCAGGGCCCTCCGATTCCTCTTGTACCAAATTGTAATGTAACTGTAATGTCTGCCTTCATTTTGTTAAGCGCTGCGCAAAATGTTAGTGCTATATAAAACCTGTATAATAATAATAATATAACTAATGCTGAGTGAGCCAGGAAAACCCAGACAGCCAGGTCTGAGAGCCCAAAGACAAGAGCAGCGGTGCTACTGGAAAGAGAGCCAGGAGGCTTTGTATTTTCTTTTACATTTTTGCTGTGAGAGACTGAAATTCCCTTATGTGGGCAAACGTAGTGTTACACTTTTCTTTTTGCTTTCAATAAAATTGGGCCTCCAAGCCTTTAACCATATTTTGGACTGCAGTGAACTCATTACAAAGTATCTACCATTGAGTTTAATCACCACAGATCACAGGCCATATGCGTTCAGGGACACATACCTGGAGCACAGGTTATGTATGATTGAAAATATGTTATTGTTTCATCCATATAGTAAGAATTGCTCTGTATGTCACACAATTTCTACAGTTTGATGCCAAGCCTACACCTGTCACACACAATGGTCACATAATCACAAGTTACTAAAGCGCCACTGTTAAAAATTGGGCAGCACGGTGGCTAAGTGGTTAGCACTTCTTCTGCCTAAGAGCACTAGGGATGTTGGTGCAACTCCCAACCACAGCACTACCTGCCTGGAGTTTGCCTGTGCCTGCTTGCGTTTCCTTTGGGTACTCTGGTTTCCTCCTACACTCCAAAGACATACTGGTAAGTTAATGTGTATGTATGAATGTGAGTTGGGAACCTTAGATTGTAAGCTCCTTAAGGGCAGGGACTGATGTGAATGTATAATAAATATGTAAAGAACTGTGTAAATTGACAGCGCTATACAAGTACCTGTAATTAATAAATCAATTAGACCATTGTAGACAATGCATCCCCAAACATTTTAAGACAGTTGTCTGCACAAATAAACCACTTTATGATGGGAAGCAAACCTAAAGCGTTGGGCCAGGCAACCCACATATACCTATGACAGGCTTAGATTAGTTTCACAAAGACCAATTGGATCATCAGCTGCATGACGGAGATGATTAGGATAAAATGGACCCCTTAAAATGAATGACGTGACACCTACATGGACAGCAAGGAAAACAAACATACATTTTTCGACAAATCAAACCCAACTAAAAGCCCAGATGACTAGACTGAGGATGTCCTATCTGAGAAGAACCAACTCACTAGAAAAGAAAATGATGCTTGGAAAACTTGAAGATGACAAAAAGCAATAAAATAATTGGAGGAAGTATGAACATGACACTGCAAAGACTGGAGACTGAAAGAGTAATCTGGAGAAATGATGTAGATGTGACCAGGGGCGGACTGACAACACATGGGGCCCCCAGGCAATAGGAGATTATGGGGCCACACAGTATACACACACACAGTATACAATCACACAGTATACATGTGCACACAGTATACACAGACATGTTTCTATTGGCTGAGAAGGTACTGGAGAGGTGGGGCAGCTATAATCTCTGGATTTTTAGACCAAAAGGATGTCGGTAAGGGACATTTCAGAGACAGATGTAAAAAAAACACAGATTTTTACATACTGTCCCTGGTTTTACTGAGGCTGGCAACCCTGATGGGGCCCCCTAGTGGCCCGAGGCCCTCAGGCAGTGCCCGAGTGGCCAAATGGTCAGTCCGCCCCTGGATGTGACAAAGGTGTCCTCTGTACCCCACGGCATTGCCTAAATATCCGGTAAAATACAACATATTGTGACAGACACAATGGGGTTCATTTACTAAAGGCAAATCCACTTTGCACTACAAGTGCAATTGGAAGTGCAGTCGCTGTAGATCTGCGGGGAAGATCTGAAATGAGGGGAAGCTCTGCTGATTTTATTATCCAATCATGTGCAAGCAAAAATGCTGTTTTTTTATTTTCGTTGCATGTCCCCCTCAGATCTACAAAGACTGCACTTCCAAGTGCACTTGTAGTGCAAAGTGGATTTGCCTTTAGTAAATAACCCCCAATGTATTTATTTATTTTCATTACAGGCATTTTTATAATGCCGACAACTTATGCAACCCTTTGCATGCTGTACGTTCACATCAGTCCCTGCAAAAAGGAACTTGAAATCTAAGGTCCCAACTTCAGTTATATAAACAAGGGCCAATTTAGACAGGAGCCAATTATTGTACCTTAGAGTGCAGGAGGGAACCCATACAAGCACAGGGAGAACACACAACCGCCATGAAGATGGGGACCTGCCTAGGACTTGGCTACCCCAAATGTCTTGTGATGGCGATTCTGCACAGCCCCAGAACGTGGAAGATGAATTGTGTCTAGAAGTGGATATTTAAGCAACATCGTGGTGCGCAGATTAAATCTTTGTTCACATTCATAGAACAGAAATTGATGCATTTTACACTTTTTAGGCAAATAATATTTAGCATTTCCCATGAATTATTTGCATATACAACAAAGTTACAATGCATCCATCTAATGCCAGCTCTGCATGGATTGTTTGTATATTTCCACTCCACACACAAACTGCTACGTGATTGTATCATCAGAATGATTAGTATTTCAACTTGACTCACTATTTCCTTTTCTATTTTTACAAGATAACTAGCAGCAAAGTGGGACATGTGGGAACATAGAGAGGCCGGCTCTTCACTTACCTGAGAAGAGCTGCTGATTAAACAGTGAGAGATCCACTCAGGATGCTTCACATGTCACAGGATGAGAAAAGCAACACAATTCCAAGGGCTGCTGTCATGTGGACAGGAGTGTGACAATCCCAAGCATCACCACCTGCCAAGAGGGTGGCCATACTTGGCATCAACCACCCCCCCCCCCCTTCCCGGCCCACACACACGCTGGGGGTAATGTGACCATCCTGGGCATCACCACCTGCAAAGAGGGCGGCCATACTTGGCATCAACCACCCCCCCTTCCCAGCCCACACACATGCTGGGGGTAATGTGACCATCCTGGGCATCACCACCTGCGAAGAGGGTGACCATACTTGGCATCAACCACCCGCCCCCACACACACTCTGGGGGTAATGTGACCATCCTGGGCATCACCACCTGGGAAGAGTGTGACCATACTTGGCATCAACCCCTGCCCCCACACACACACACACACTGGGTAGAGTGTGACCATCCTGGGCATCACAACCTGGGAAGAGTGTAATCATACCTGATACCCCCCTCAGGTACTCAGGTAGAGTATAACCATACTGTACACTGCCCCCCCCCCCCTCCTGGATAGAATGTGACCAAACTGGGCATCACAACCCTGGGTTGAGTGTGGCCATATCAGACATCACCACATTGGAAAGAGTATGACCATGCCAGGCATCACCACCTGGGATGAGTGTGCCTAACCATATTGGGTTTCCCATACAAGACATCATCACCTGGGAAGAGTGTGATCATGCCAGGAATCACCCCATACCCCCCAAAGTGTGACCATCCCAGACATTACCACCTGGGAAGAGTGTGAATATACCAGACATTACTACCTGGGAAGAGTGTGACCATGCCAGGCATCATCACATGGGAACAGCAGGTCAATGATAGATATCGCCACCTAGAAAGAGTGTGCCTATACCTGGCATCACCCCCCCCCCCCCCAGGGTAGACTGTGACCATAATTGGCATCAATCACCTGGGAAGTGTGTGACCATGCCAGGTATCCCCCTCTTGGAAAGAGTGTGTCCATAACTGGTACCACCCCCCACCCCCCCAGGAGAATGTGCCCATGCCATGACTCCCTCTCCTTGGAGTAGTGTGTCACCACCCTTGGAAAAGTGTCCAAGTGTCCATGCCATGTACCCCCCCCCCCCCCCCCCAGGAAAATGTACCAATGCATGACCCCCCCCCCCCTCCTGTGATAATAGCAGGTAGCACCCCCCCCCCCCCCAAGAATGTGCCCATGCCAGGTATCCCCCCCCCCAAGAGTGTGCCCATAACAGGTATCACCTCCCACGGAGAAAAATGTGCCCATACCATGACCCCCCCCCCCCCCCTTCCTCCAGGGTAGAGTGTGATAATAGAAGGTATCACCAACCCCCCCCCCTTCCCATGCCATGACCTCCCCTCCTGGGATGAGTGTGCCCATGCCATGACCTCCCCTCCTGGGATAAGTGTGCCCATGCCAGGAACTTCTCTCCTGCACGGAGTCCGATCTTGCTCAGTAACAGACAGATGGCAGGCTGGGTGAACCTGTCAGTGTAGAGCTGTGAAGGTAGAAGGTGGGATCACCTACCGGAGGAGATGGAGGATCCGGACAGGCTGGAGTTGCTGGACGCTGCCATGCCGGGGGGAGCGATGTACAGAGCGATGTACAGAGCGGGTCCGTCTAGCCCATGTCAGCGCGGAGCCGCACGGTGCAGTCCCCAGCCTCCTCCACTTTGTCTGCACTTCCTGCTCTGTCAGATGACGTGCACGCTCGGCTTTATTCCGCTCCCCGTCCTTCCAGGTATCACCGGTCCCGCAGCCTTGTCACCCCCGATGTCCCGGCTCCGCTGACTGTACGATGAGCGGTGACAGCAGAGAGAGGGGCCCGGCGGATCCTCCCCTCCTCCCCACCTACTGATCACAAACACTGCGCTGGAGATGGCAGCCTGCTGGGAGCTGTACACCCAGCACCCTCCTCTCCTATCTGTGCCAGTCCTGGACTCATCAACTTGTGGATGCCATCCAAACTGTGCAAACATTACACAAGCCCTGTGTGTGGCTCTGGGATGGGATCAGCTCTCATGATTAAATTGTGTGCCATTATATTATGATTACCTGCTCTTAGAAAGGGTAGAGATTGGCACCTGAGACAGAATAAAGAGGACCTGTACTAAGACAATACATGGGCTGAACTCTCCATAGCTGTCATAGTGAATTAAAACGGTATGAAATCCAATCCAAAAATGTTATATATATATATTATATTACCAGTTATTAGATGCAATGGCCTCATTGGTTTTCCTTTTAGGCTTTTTTTTTGCCTTTGTTTCTACCTGGTGATCTGGCCAGTAAAACACCTCCTGTATTAGAGTGTCCATTTGGACAGCAGTCAGTGGTAAATGGTTTGTCTCTTCCCTATAACTGATACATCTGAAAGAGAGATTGATCTTTTGGAAAACAGCAGACTTGCTGGCTGGATCACCAGATGAAAATAAAAGAAAGAAAGCCTAGGGAAAACGAATACAACTACCGCACCTAAGAATTATAAAGCTGCAATTTAATAAATGTTTGCTTTCCAAAAAAGTCCCGTGGATTTCTCCAATTAAACCAGGTGGGAAATTAGATCCTCATGGGGGACCTACCATCCCCACAAACTCCAACAATTTTCTTTTATACACAAGGCCCCCTCCCATTCCCCCATTTCCTAAGCCCCCCCCCCCCCCCCCCCCCGTCCCATCCTACTCCCCCCCCTGCACCTTCCACCCTCTCAACCATAACTATCAACTATCTGTCATTTGAAGGGGCTGTCCCTCTTTTTGAGACCAGATCCCTCATACAGCCTCGATTGTCCCTCTTTTTGGTTTGATGCGTACATTTCTATACGTAACGTACAATTTTTACTACCAAAAGTGTTATGCTGCATTAAACTTTTTATCCAACCTCTAGATTTGGTATTTTGAAAAGCCAAAAATAGAGATCAATAAAGCACTTGGGTGGTTCAGCCAATCAACTCTTCATATTGAAGCTTTGTGGTCCGTGTAACATGGGGCGGTGGTAGAGATAAAGAGAGGAGAGGTAGGACTTTAAATGAGAAGGATGACTTTGTGGAGGCAAATTGAAATTGAAAAAAATACATTTTATTACTGAAGGTAACATATTAAATATGGTAGAATAAAAACCACATATACAGTAAGTAGTAGCTCTACCCACACGTAACATACAAGTGTGGGATGAGTAAGGGAGTTGACATACATATGATACTTCTGAATCAATTGATTGTAATCTTGTATTAAATAAATTCATATATATACACATGTGTCATATACACAGCACTGACAGCAGGAGTAAAGATAATAAATAGTAAGACCGTAATAAATGAATACATAAGTATCAAAATTGATAATCTACTGCAGATCAAGATCAATGTGTCTATTACAGACACAGGTCAGCATCACTTGTGCCCGACGCGTTTCGTGTAGAGACACTCTTCAGGGGCGGATGCTTGGGTATGTCTGCAGGGTGTAAGAAAATATATGATATAACATTAGTCTAATTTTAAATGGTAATATAAAGGGAAGGTAACTTGGCCCATCCCATATACTCACAAAAGGGGTCCGATAGGGTATAATGCCGTGGCCGTGCAACTAGGGTCCCAAAATAGTCTTCCCCGGGAGCTGAGGTGGCTGCAGCCCCGTGCAGCAGGGCACATCCAACAGACCTCCCGATGGCCCATGACACAAATTGCTGTTGCAGGAGTGAGGAAACCAGGGTGGCCCGGGATGGCAAACTAAAGAGATCTGAAAAAGTGTGGTAGAAATGATGTGTAAATGAAGGTGACAAAAAATTGGGTTGGGAAAGGGGGTGTAACAGCTGTGTAGGCTGAGGGGATATGTGTTGAATTACATCAGTGTGTGAACTATGTGGTCGTGGCTATGGCAATATGTGAAAGGTGAAAAAATGAATAGTGGGTGGTAAAACAGGAGAGGGAGAGGTGTAAAAAATAGATAAAAGAAGAATTTGATATAAAAATGTGAGAATGTAAAAAAAAAAAAAAAAGATAAATAGAGAAAATAATGATGACATAAAATAAAAATAAAAATGAAAACCAAAAGTAAAAAAGGTGTAAAAAGAAGGAAAACATTGAGTATGACATGGTGCATGTGTGTGAACCTAATGAATGACTTACTTGCAAAGACAAGGCTTGAAAGCGATGTGGAATGCTGTGCTGCGGTGTGATATCTGGAGTGTGTAGCAGCAATTGTGTCAGGGGAGGCTGTTTATGAAGGCCCCGCACACGTGCACGCTGATTGCCACCCTCGTCACGCTGGCGTGGCGTAAGCTGGGAAAAGCTCCGGCGGTGACGGTAAACACCGCCCTCCGCAGAAGCCTGTATTCCCCGCTGACACTGCTATGATGGAAATCGCGTGCGCTGCATGTTGGCGTCAACACTGACGTCACCTGCAGGCAGGATGCGTGGCGCCGATGCTCTGTAAGCGCCCGCCCACTAGCCCGTACATCTGCCCGCCCCTAATAGGCGGGAAGAAGAAGGGAAAGGGAGGGGGGCACGTAGAAAGCCTCGCAACTCCCGAGTGCAGGCCAGAGAGGGAACCCCAGATCGCTATGGCCACAGAGTACTCCCAATGGATTAGCGCAATGGTGCTGTGGATATTTCAATGGTACAATGTAATGTACCCTGAATGGGCAGAAACCTAGGTATGGGGACATTACCACCTAGGATCTGCGTACCTCACACTTGGGGGGCAGGGGGACACTGCCACGCCAGTCATCACATCTTCATCCTTATTGTGTATCTCTTTTTCTAAACAATAGTAGGGATGGAGGCACATGGCATATGTGCCTCATTTAAAGTCCCAAACCTCCCCTTCCACTTGATACACAATAAGGATGGAGATGTGATGACTGGCGTGGCAGTGTCCCCCTGCCCCCCAAGTGTGAGGTACGCAGATCCTAGGTGGTAATGTCCCCATACCTAGGTTTCTGCCCATTCAGGGTACATTACATTGTACCATTGAAATATCCACAGCACCATTGCGCTAATCCATTGGGAGTACTCTGTGGCCATAGCGATCTGGGGTTCCCTCTCTGGCCTGCACTCGGGAGTTGCGAGGCTTTCTACGTGCCCCCCTCCCTTTCCCTTCTTCTTCCTGCCCATTAGGGGCGGGCAGATGTACGGGCTAGTGGGCGGGCGCTTACAGAGCATCGGCGCCACGCATCCTGCCTGCAGGTGACGTCAGTGTTGACGCCAACATGCAGCGCACGCGATTTCCATCATAGCAGCGTCAGCGGGGAATACAGGCTTCTGCGGAGGGCGGTGTTTACCGTCACCGCCGGAGCTTTTCCCAGCTTACGCCACGCCAGCGTGACGAGGGTGGCAATCAGCGTGCACGTGTGCGGGGCCTTCATAAACAGCCTCCCCTGACACAATTGCTGCTACACACTCCAGATATCACACCGCAGCACAGCATTCCACATCGCTTTCAAGCCTTGTCTTTGCAAGTCATTCATTAGGTTCACACACATGCACCATGTCATACTCAATGTTTTCCTTCTTTTTACACCGTTTTTACTTTTGGTTTTCATTTTTATTTTTATTTTATGTCATCATTATTTTCTCTATTTATCTTTTTTTTTTTTTTTTACATTCTCACATTTTTATATCAAATTCTTCTTTTATCTATTTTTTACACCTCTCCCTCTCCTGTTTTACCACCCACTATTCATTTTTTCACCTTTCACATATTGCCATAGCCACGACCACATAGTTCACACACTGATGTAATTCAACACATATCCCCTCAGCCTACACAGCTGTTACACCCCCTTTCCCAACCCAATTTTTTGTCACCTTCATTTACACATCATTTCTACCACACTTTTTCAGATCTCTTTAGTTTGCCATCCCGGGCCACCCTGGTTTCCTCACTCCTGCAACAGCAATTTGTGTCATGGGCCATCGGGAGGTCTGTTGGATGTGCCCTGCTGCACGGGGCTGCAGCCACCTCAGCTCCCGGGGAAGACTATTTTGGGACCCTAGTTGCACGGCCACGGCATTATACCCTATCGGACCCCTTTTGTGAGTATATGGGATGGGCCAAGTTACCTTCCCTTTATATTACCATTTAAAATTAGACTAATGTTATATCATATATTTTCTTACACCCTGCAGACATACCCAAGCATCCGCCCCTGAAGAGTGTCTCTACACGAAACGCGTCGGGCACAAGTGATGCTGACCTGTGTCTGTAATGGACACATTGATCTTGATCTGCAGTAGATTATCAATTTTGATACTTATGTATTCATTTATTACGGTCTTACTATTTATTATCTTTACTCCTGCTGTCAGTGCTGTGTATATGACACATGTGTATATATATGAATTTATTTAATACAAGATTACAATCAATTGCTTCAGAAGTATCATATGTATGTCAACTCCCTTACTCATCCCACACTTGTATGTTACGTGTGGGTGGAGCTACTACTTACTGTATATGTGGTTTTTATTCTACCATATTTAATATGTTACCTTCAGTAATAAAATGTATTTTTTTCAATTTCAATTTGCCTCCACAAAGTCATCATTCTCATTTAAAGTCCTACCTCTCCTCTCTTTTTCTAAACAATAGTAGGGATGGAGGCACATGGCATATGTGCCTCATTTAAAGTCCCAAACCTCCCCTTCCAGGTGGTAGAGATAAAACCTTTATCCCCATACTGTGTGCTAAAAGGTTTCCCTAGTTCTTATCATTTCAGAAAGTTGTGAGTTATGCCTTCAACCCACCCTTTTTAAAGTAGAGCTGAAGGCCATTTTTTTTATTTTAGATAAAGTAAGGGAGGGTTATAACCCTTGTTTTTTTGTTTTTTTTCATCTGTGTCCCATTGGGGAGATTTGCCTTCACTTCCTATCCCACATTAGAAAGAGAAAGGAAATTCCTCCAAAGTGAAGGAATCCCTGGTTGTCACCAGGGTCAACAGAGCCAGTGTCTCCCATTGGAAGATTTCCTCTCAATTCCTCTCCTGGTGGCCATTTAAAGTGGTTGTAAACCCTTACAAACCACTTTTTCACTACAGATAAGCCTATAATAAGGCTTACCTGTAGGTACCGTGGATATCTCCTAAACCTGCATGGTTTAGGAGATATCCACTGTATCAGCATGTGCCGACATCATCGGCACATGTGCACTGATCATCGGCACATGCTTCAGCTGATGTGCCGTGACCGGCGGCTCCAGCACGCATGCTGGATGGGGGGTTGGATGTGTTTACAACCACTTTAAAATGTGGGATTTTTTTTCACTTTCTCTCTCAGTGATAATGGTCACCAGAACAAATAGAGAGGTTGAATCTCCCTAACAGGGACACAGGCAGCAATACTGACAGTTGTTCTAATCCCTCTCCGCTCTTTTTTGTTTTTCTTCTCCCCCAGCTGGAAGAATGGGCTACCTCCAGGCGTGCCTTTGATTATTCATTGCTATTAGAAATGGGCTCCTGCGTGGTCGGATGCTCTTCCAAACCCATGTGGCTGATCCCACCAGTAGGTTGTCACCTGTAATGGGCCAATCATCTGTGGCCGAGATATTCCCCACCCCGCAGCCAACCGTATACAAGTCCAAGCTCATCTCCACTTGTTATATATGGTCATACATGGAGACTCTCAGTAAAAACTACTCTAGTCATTCTAGAAACATAGAAATATAAAAAAAAGTAATTGTAGAAAGAGACCGAGTAGTCCATCGAGTCTGCCCATTTTTATTTTTTTCGTTAACTTTTTTGTCTGACTATAGATCTATGTTTATCCCAAGTATATTTGAGGCCATTTACTGTTGACTGTCTCACTACCTCTGCTGGAAGTTTATTCCAAGTATCAAATACACCTTTGGTAAAATAATACTTTCTAAGATTCGTTTTGGACTTTCCTCCAATTAGTTTGAGGTATTTTTGATTTTGATTTTGATTTCTTTTACAAAGGTTTATTGATGGAGAATTGAATACAACAAATAAGTACAACAGTGTGATGGTTAAATCGGACATAAGATAGAGAGGAGGATCCCAACAAAAGGGATGTTATTTGTGTGGTACAATATTCATCAGTACAGCAATAAACAAAAAAAAGAAAAAAATATAAGGAATAAAAGTAAAAGAAGTGGATAAATATATATATAAAAGGAACCCATAGTGATGCTCCGTAGTAAAGCTCAATAAAAAAACTGAATTATATTGCTCGGTAGGCACATATATAAAGAAAAATAAAAGGGGGGCAACATAAGTGAGTAGATATATTCTTTTATCTATCTCGAGTTGGTTGTGGGTAAAAGAGAAAAAATAATAAGATAGTCCAGTTTATTTAGTATCGTATCGCTGTAACCAACAGTAATAAACCGACTCCTTGATATTAGGAGTCACAGGGGAGAGTACCCATAAAATAAAGAGAATGGGTAGATGAGAGAGATTAAGGGGGAACATAAGAGAGAAAGAAAAGGAGGGAGAAAGAAGGGGGGGAAGGGCAGGAAGAGTCCATCAAGTAGGTCGTTGAACCTGGAAGGTTGGTTTTATGCTATCCATGGTTGCCAGACCCTAAGAAATGTATTATGTGTGTCAGAAGCCAGGGACGTCAGTTTCTCATTAATCAGAATGTCATTCATACGATTTTTCATTGCTTCGAAGCTAAGTATAGGGGTTTTCCAAGCCCTCGCTTTGTTGCATTAAAAAGATGTTGGGCTAATTGTCTTTCCGGGCGGAGAAGTTCAGGGATAGGTTTACATAGAAGAGCTTCATAGGGGTCTCTCTTCAAGTTGGAGTGGAGCATACTGCGTAAGAGGGTATAGACCCTGACCCAAAGTCTACATACCTTCGGGCATGTCCACCAGATGTGGGCCATGGTACCTTCTAGTGAACAACCCCGGTAACAATGCGGAGAATAAGAAGGAATAAAACGAGCTAGCCTAGCAGGCGTGTAGTACCATCTGTAGAATACTTTGTATGCATTTTCTAGAGTAAGAACATTCCTAGAGCTCTTTGTAAGGGATATTGTCATGATCTGCCAGTCCTCTGGATCTAATGTTTTGCCCAAGTCTTTTTCCCATTGAGTATGATATATTCTCACTGGGGGTTTCCTCATAGAGATAATGGAGGAGTAGAGTGGAGATATTACCCCTGGGGAGTGGGGTGTGGCCCTGCAAATCTTTTCAAAGGGGCTCAGGGTATATGGGGTAGGTTGAGCCCTTATGAGTTGTTGAAGGAAATGTTTAATTTGAAGATAGCTGTAATGTTCTCGTAGGGGTATATCATGGGAAGATCTAAGTATTTCAAATGATTTTGATTTTGATTTCATATTGAAAAAACCGCCCTCCTGAACCTTATTCACACCCTTGATTTTATTAACCACTTTCAGACCGGACCAATTTGCAGCCAAAGGACCAGGCCCCTTTTTGCGATTCGGCACTGCGTCGCTTTAACTGACAATTGCGCGGTCGTGCGACGTGGCTCCCAAACAAAATTGACGTCCTTTTTTTCCCACAAATATAGCTTTCTTTTGGTGGTATTTGATCACCCCTGTGGTTTTTATTTTTTGCGCTATGAACAAAAATAGAGCGACAATTTTGAAAAAAATGCATTATTTTTTACTTTTTGCTATAATAAAAATCCCCCAAAAATATATAAAAAAAAAAACATTTTTTTTTCCTCAGTTTAGGCCGATACGTATTCTTCTACATATTTTTGGTAAAAAAATCGCAATAAGCGATTATTGATCGGTTTGCGCAGAAGTTATAGCGTTTTCAAGATAGGGGATAGTTTTATAGCATTTTTATTAATAATTTTTTTTTTATTAGTAATGGCGGAGATCTGCGATTTTTTTTGTGACTGCGACGTTATGGCGGACACATCGGACATTTTTGACACATTTTTGGGACCATTGTCATTTTTACAGCAATTAATGCTATTTAAATGCATTAATTCCTGTATAAATGACACTGGCAGTGAAGGGGTTAACCACAAGGGGGCAGTGTAAGGGTTAAGTATGCCTAGGGGTGTGTTTCTTACTGTGGGGGGGCGTGGCTGTCAGCTAGTGAATGCTGATCTCTGCTCCAATCACAGGGAGCAGAGATCGGCGTCACTAGTTGCTAGGCAGAACGGAGAGATGCTGTTTATCTCGGCATCTCCTCGTTCAGCCTTCCCGTGAGACGATCGCGGGGGTCCCCGCGGCGATCGAGTCCGCGGGGACCGCGATCGGACTCACGGGGGTCCCGACCGGCGCGGGAGCGCGCCGCTCCCGGCGTGCTCCCGATGGCACGGACAGGCTAAAGGAGGGACTTATATATACGCCCTCCTGCCTGTACGTGCCATTCTGTCGACGTATATCGTCGTGCGCCGGTCGGCAAGTGGTTTAAGGTTCCATAATGTCTCTCCTTTCCCTTCTTTCCTCCAGATTGTTCTAGTGCAGCTGCTGGTACAAAGGGGCTATCGTATGCTATCGTATAAAGTTTTAGTGATTGAGTTCACATCTAGTATATCTAAAGACAGTTGTCTCTGGAAGTAGTGTCTCCACTGGAAGAGTTGGCCTCACCTCCTACTCTGGAAACAACTGTGATACTTTCAATTTCCAATCACTCTTTGTGCTGGTGACAAACACGAAAAACACACTGACTCTAAAGCAGAACTGCACTGTATCTGAGCATCACAAACCAAAAACACTATTTAAATTATTTTTATTATTCAAAGCAAACTCACCCAACCATCTATGTCCCCATGCTTTATTTTGCTGAGAAATCACTTTGAACCCCCCCCCCCCCTCAGCGTTTCTGGCAGTGGCCATCTTGAGTAAGGGCAGACGATTCATGTAGCATTTACTACCTGGAATCCATCTGCCCTTAGGTCTGGCATGACGGCAGGAGGGTGTGCTCAGCTGAGAAAATCCCTCCTCCCCTACTGAAGACTCCTGGGATGTATGACATCATTTGCCTAGGCATTAAAACAAGGAAGTAATTAAAGGAATCTAACAAAAAGTTTTAAAACAAAAAAATATATAATATACCTTCCTTTCTTTTTACTAATGCTAGCAGCATAAGGATTAAAAACCGCCAATGTTGATTGAGAGCGTAAAGTTGAGCTTTAAATACACATTATCAGTTATTTGTGAGCTGCTTGTCCTGAATAGGGATGAGCCGAACACCCCCGGGTTCGGTTCGAACCAGAACCTTCGAACGGACCGAAAGTTTGCGCGAATTTTCGAACCCTATACGTTATAATGGACGCGAACGTTCGAAATCAAAAGTGCTAATTACAACGGCCAATATGCATGTTAATGTCATAAAACAGGTTTGGGGACCCGGGTCCTGCCCCAGGGGACATATATCAATGCAAAAAGAACTTTTAAAAACTAACGTTTTTTCGGGAGCAGTCATTTTAATGATGCATAAAGTGAAAAAAAAAAAGTGAAATTTTCCTTTAAATATGGTACCTGGGGGGTGTCTAAAGTATGCCTGTGAAGTGGCATGTGTTTCCCGTGTTTAGAACTGTCCTTGCACAAAATGACATTTGTAAAGGAAAAAAAGAAGCCATTTAAAACCACTTGCGGCTTTAGGTTTGATCTTAAGTAGAATCTGAACAGGTACATTATGAAGTGTAGCTCCATCCCAAAAAAATCTATTTTTAAGCTTTTTGGAGAACATAGGGAGGGGTTATCACCCCTGTAACATTTGCTGTCTTTGCACATGTGTTCAGAACATGTCACCTCACTTTCCGTCCCAATGACAAATGTTTTTGGAAAAGTGGGGTTTTAATTGAAACAAGGATTGGTGATAAAGTATCAGTAGAGAGGAGATACCTTTTTTCCCAAATTAAATCTAACAGGATAGAATTTCCCTTCCTAGGGGTAGATTTCCTCTCACTTCCTGTTTTCTCTTTCCATTTGCAAGTAGGAGTCGTTTGTAAGTTGGATGTTTGAAAGTAGGGGCCTGGCGTATATACTCTGCAGAAATTTGCCCTATTAGATGTTGGTGTAGCCACAAGACTGGTGGGCACAGGAATGGGCCCTGCTGTGAGTTAATAGATCAAGATTTGTAATTGCATGCACCTCTTGAACAGGGCAGAAAAATTGGGGGTGGTGGTGGTGGTGGTGGACGGTTTTGCCACAAGACTGTAAGCTCTCACAGTTACTCTTGGTGGGCGCAGGAATGGGCCCTGCTGTGAGTTATTAGATCAAGATTTGTAATTGCAAGCACCTGATGAACAGGGCAGAAAAATTGGGCCTTTGGCGGTGGTGGTGGACGGTGTTGCCACAAGAGTGTAGGCCCTCATAGTTACTCTTGGTGGGCGCAGGAATGGGCCCTGCTGTGAGTTATTAGATCAAGATTTGTAATTGCAAGCACCTGATGAACAGGGCAGAAAAATTGGGCCTTTGGCGGTGGTGGTGGACGGTGTTGCCACAAGACTGCAGGCCCTCATAGTTACTCTTGGTGGGCGCAGGAATGGGCCCTGCTGTGAACTATTAGATCAAGATTTGTAATTACCCGCCCCTGTTAAACAGGGGCTGAAAAATTGTGCCTTAGGCACTGGTGCTGGTGCCACAACACTGCAACCCGGCCCTCACAGATACTGTACTTGGAGCACAGCAGTCACACGTGTTGCGAAGCATTTTTTAAAAAAATTGTAAGTACACGCCCCTGTTAAACAGGGGCTGAAAAATTGTGCCTTAGGCACTGGTGCTGGTGCCACAACACTGCAACCCGGCCCTCACAGATACTGTACTTGGAGCACAGCAGTCACACGTGTTGCGAAGCATTTTTTTTTAAAAATTGTAAGTACACGCCCCTGTTAAACAGGGGCTGAAAAATTGTGCCTTAGGCACTGGTGCTGGTGCCACAACACTGCAACCCGGCCCTCACAGATACTGTACTTGGAGCACAGCAGTCACACGTGTTGCGAAGCATTTTTTTAAAAAATTGTAAGTACACGCCCCTGTTAAACAGGGGCTGAAAAATTGTGCCTTAGGCACTGGTGCTGGTGCCACAACACTGCAACCCGGCCCTCACAGAGACTGTACTTGGAGCACAGCAGTCACACGTGTTGCGAAGCATTTTTTTAAAAAATTGTAAGTACACGCCCCTGTTAAACAGGGGCTGAAAAATTGTGCCTTAGGCACTGGTGCTGGTGCCACAACACTGCAACACGGCCCTCACAGAGACTGTACTTGGAGCACAGCAGTCACACGTGTTGCGAAGCATTTTTTTAAAAAATTGTAAGTACACGCCCCTGTTAAACAGGGGCTGAAAAATTGTGCCTTAGGCACTGGTGCTGGTGCCACAACACTGCAACACGGCCCTCACAGAGACTGTACTTGGAGCACAGCAGTCACACGTGTTGCGAAGCATTTTTTTAAAAAATTGTAAGTACACGCCCCTGTTAAACAGGGGCTGAAAAATTGTGCCTTAGGCACTGGTGCTGGTGCCACAACACTGCAACCCCTCACAGATACTGTACTTGGAGCACAGCAGTCACACGTGTTGCGAAGCATTTTTAAAAAAAATTGTAAGTACACGCCCCTGTTAAACAGGGGCTGAAAAATTGTGCCTTAGGCACTGGTGTGGTGGCATGGATCATTGAGGAGGAGGAAGAGGATAGTCAGTGAACATAAGAGGACAGTCACTCAGCATCAGCATAGGCAGTCTTGAAGGGATGTGACATTAAAAATTATTCGGTTATATCCGCCTCAGGTGCCTGGTAGCTGGTGGTGATCCAAGACTGATTCATTTTGATGAATGTCAGTCGATCAACCGAGGCGGTGGACAGGTGCACCCTATGATCAGTCACAAATCCTCCAGCAGCACTGAATGTGCGTTCGGAAAGAACGCTGGAGGCAGGACAGGCCAGTAGCTCAATTGCATACTGTGCAAGCTCTGGCCAGTGATCCATCCTCAGGACCCAGTAAGCCAGAGGATTTTCGGTGGGAAAGGTGTCCAAGTCTGACCTTGCCCCAAGGTATTCCTGCACCATGTATATCAGACGCTGGCGATGGTTGCTGGAACCGATCATACCTTGGGGCTGCGGACTAAAAAATTGTCTGAACGCATCGGTCAGACGTCCACCTTCCCCACCGCTCCTTCTGCCACTGACCGAAGCCTCAGCAACTCGTCGCCCAGGACCAGGAGTTTGTAGCCTCCCAGTTTCTGGGAACGCGTTGCACAGACCTTTCTGCAAGGCCTCCCTGAGATGTCTCATCCTCTGCTCCCTCTGCGACGGCAAGATAAGGTCCGCAACCTTACCCTTGTACCGCGGATCAAGGAGAGTGGCCAGCCAGTAATGGTCCCTCTCCTTGATCCGAAGAACACGAGGATCCTTCCGCAGGCTTTGCAGGATCAGGGAGGCCATGCAGCGTAGGTTAGCTGAGGCATTCGGTCCGGAGTCTTCTGGGTCACTGAGGATGACATGATCGCCAGCCACCTCCTCCCAGCCACGTACAAGTCCACTGGCTTGTTGGGACTGTACATCATCCCTAAAAGACTGCTGCTGCTGATGCTGAGTGCCAGGCTCCACCTCCATGCTCACACAATCCTCCTCCTCCTCCTCCTCCTCCTCCTCCTCATCCTCTTCCTGTGTGATGGGTGGGACAGAAGGAACACTGTCCGGATAAAGGGGGCCTTGAGAGGCAAGGAAGTCCTCCTCTTCCTGCCTCTGTTCTGCCTCAAGTGCCCTGTCCATTATCCCACGCAGCGTATGCTCCAACAGGTGGACAAGAGGGACAGTGTCACTGATGCATGCACTGTCACTGCTCACCATCCTCGTGGCCTCCTCAAATGGTGAGAGGACAGTGCATGCATCCCTGATCATGCTCCACTGACGTGGGGAAAAAAACCAAGCTCCCCTGACCCTGTCCTGGTGCCGTAGTCGCAAAGGTACTCATTGATGGCCCTCTGCTGCGTGTGCAGTCGCTGCAGCATGGCCAACGTTGAGTTCCACCTGGTGGGCATGTCAGATATTAGGCGGTTCTTGGGCAGGTTCAGCTCCTTTTGCAGCTCAGTCAGCCGAGCACTGGCATTATAAGATCGGCGGAAATGCACACAGACTTTCCTGGCCTGCCTCAGGACATCCTGTAAGCCTGGGAACCTGCCTAAGAACCGCTGCACCACCAGGTTGAGGACGTGAGCCATGCAGGGCACATGGGTGAGCTGCCCCTGTCGCAGGGCGGAGAGGAGGTTGGTGCCATTGTCAGAAACGACCATTCCTGGCTTAAGCTGACGTGGCGTCAACCACCTCTCGGCCTGCCCCTGCAGAGCTGCCAGAACCTCTGGCCCAGTGTGGCTCCTGTCCCCCAAACACACCAGCGCAAGCACGGCATGGCATCTTTTTGCCTGCGTACTTGCGTAGCCCCTTGTACGCCTACGGAGCACCGCTGGTTCCAAGGACAGAGCACTGGAGGAAGAAGAAGAGGAGGGGGTGGAGGAGAGAGGTGTGTCACAACCAGTAGCAGTAGTCGCGTTTTGGAGGCGTGGTGGCGGAACAACCTCCAACACTACTGCACCTTGTCCTGCATCCCTCCCAGCTGCCAATAGAGTGACCCAATGGGCCGTGAAAGAAAGGTACCGTCCCTGTCCATGCCTGCTGGACCATGAGTCAGCGGTAATATGCACCT
This sequence comes from Lithobates sylvaticus, assembly GCA_028564925.1. Lineage (NCBI taxonomy): Eukaryota > Metazoa > Chordata > Amphibia > Anura > Ranidae > Lithobates > Lithobates sylvaticus. Next base: position 420,090,836 of record CM053030.1, read on the forward strand.
TACCGCTGACCGCCCTGTCCAGCGAGGCATGGACATTGCCCTCCACATGCCGGTAGAGAGACGGAATCGCCTTCCGCGAGAAAAAGTGGCGTTTGGGAACCTGCCACTGAGGAACCGCACATTGAACAAACTCACGGAAGGGGGCCGAGTCTACCAACTGAAAAGGCAGCAGTTGAAGTGCTAGCAATTTAGCAAGGCTAGCATTCAACCGCTGGGCATGTGGATGGCTGGGAGTGTACTTCTTTCTACGGTCCAGCAGCTGGGGCAGGGAAATTTGCCTGCTGCATTCGGACGTCGGTGTACTGCAAGTACTTGGTTGTGACACACCGAATTCTACACCTTCAGTCCTCTCAGAGCAGCTTTCAGAGAGGACTGAAGGTGTAGTGGGGATGGAGATCCCAGCTGAGGAGGAGCAAGGAGAGGTCCGCTTAGTTCTTTGGTGTGGGTCTTTTATGTGTGCCTGCCAACGAGCTGCATGGCAGGTCGCCATATGTCTGGTCATGCTTGTCGTGCCCAAGCGGCTGATGTTTTGGCCACGCGAGATACGCTTGAGACAAATATTGCAAATAGCAGTGGTGCGATCTGCTGCACTCGTCTCAAAAAAGGCCCACACCAAAGAACTTTTCTGATAACGTGCAGAGGCAGCGCCCTGCACAGGCGGAGCTCTGCGGTGTTGTACAGTTGCTGTGCTGGCCTCTACCTGGCCTCCAGGGGGCATCCTGCCTCGTTGGACATGTGACGCCGCATCCTCCTCCTCCTCGTCCTCCTCCTCATCCTCTCTCCCTTCAGGCACCCACGTGGAGTCAGTGACCTCATCATCCCCTCCCTCTTCACCACTAGAGCAAACCTGGCAGTAAGCTGCAGCTGGTGGAACTGTACTGCCAGATTCCTCAAGCTGGGTATCGTCATCCGAGCCTTCGAATCGTTGGGCATCCTCCTGGAGCATGTACCCAACACTGTGCTCAAAGAGTTCGGGGGACTCCTCAGGAGGACATGGTGGGTCTAGGGAAGGGGTGGCTGATGATGCTCTGTCAGTACCCTGAGCCTGGGTGAGAGAGGATGAGGAGGATGAGGAGGGCTTGGTCATCCATTCTACCAAGCCTTCAGCATGATGCGGCTCCACATGTCCAGCTGCCGAAAACAAAGACGCGCGTGTCCCATGGCCACGTGCTGATGACGATGCACGACCACGTCCACGTCCACGGCCACGTCCACTAGAAACAGAGCCTGCCTGCCCTGTGTTCTTGGCTCTGCACGCTCTGCCTCCCCTTGGCGGTCTTCCAGCCATTGTAGTCGGTAGTCCTGTGGGTGCTGCTGAGAAGAAAATATAGGAGCTCTGTGTGATGCCACTAACACACTAGAAGTCCTATGGGTGCTTCTGCAAAGAAAATAGAGGAGCTCTGTGTGATGCCACTAACACACTAGAAGTCCTGTGGGTGCTTATGCAAAGAAAATAGAGGAGCTCTGTGTGATGCCACTAACACACTAGAAGTCCTGTGGGTGCTTCTGCAAAGAAAATAGAGGAGCTCTGTGTGATGCCACTAACACACTAGAAGTCCTGTGGGTGCTGCTGAGAAGAATATATAGGAGCTCTGTGTGATGCCACTAATACACTAGAAGTCCTATGGGTGCTTCTGCAAAGAAAATAGAGGAGCTCTGTGTGATGCCACTAACACACTAGAAGTCCTGTGGGTGCTTATGCAAAGAAAATAGAGGAGCTCTGTGTGATGCCACTAACACACTAGAAGTCCTGTGGGTGCTTCTGCAAAGAAAATAGAGGAGCTCTGTGTGATGCCACTAACACACTAGAAGTCCTGTGGGTGCTGCTGAGAAGAATATATAGGAGCTCTGTGTGATGCCACTAACACACTAGAAGTCCTATGGGTGCTTCTGCAAAGAAAATAGAGGAGCTCTGTGTGATGCCACTAACACACTAGAAGTCCTGTGGGTGCTTCTGCAAAGAAAATAGAGGAGCTCTGTGTGATGCCACTAACACACTAGAAGTCCTGTGGGTGCTGCTGAGAAGAATATATAGGAGCTCTGTGTGATGCCACTAACACACTAGAAGTCCTATGGGTGCTTCTGCAAAGAAAATAGAGGAGCTCTGTGTGATGCCACTAACACACTAGAAGTCCTGTGGGTGCTTCTGCAAAGAAAATAGAGGAGCTCTGTGTGATGCCACTAACACACTAGAAGTCCTGTGGGTGCTGCTGAGAAGAATATATAGGAGCTCTGTGTGATGCCACTAACACACTGGAAGTCCTATGGGTGCTTCTGCAAAGAAAATAGAGGAGCTCTGTGTGATGCCACTAACACACTAGAAGTCCTGTGGGTGCTTCTGCAAAGAAAATAGAGGAGCTCTGTGTGATGCCACTAACACACTAGAAGTCCTGTGGGTGCTTATGCAAAGAAAATAGAGGAGCTCTGTGTGATGCCACTAACACACTAGAAGTCCTGTGGGTGCTGCTGAGAAGAATATATAGGAGCTCTGTGTGATGCCACTAACACACTAGAAGTCCTGTGGGTGCTTATGCAAAGAAAATAGAGGAGCTCTGTGTGATGCCACTAACACACTAGAAGTCCTATGGGTGCTTCTGCAAAGAAAATAGAGGAGCTCTGTGTGATGCCACTAACACACTAGAAGTCCTGTGGGTGCTTATGCAAAGAAAATAGAGGAGCTCTGTGTGATGCCACTAACACACTAGAAGTCCTATGGGTGCTTCTGCAAAGAAAATAGAGGAGCTCTGTGTGATGCCACTAACACACTAGAAGTCCTGTGGGTGCTTATGCAAAGAAAATAGAGGAGCTCTGTGTGATGCCACTAACACACTAGAAGTCCTGTGGGTGCTTCTGCAAAGAAAATAGAGGAGCTCTGTGTGATGCCACTAACACACTAGAAGTCCTGTGGGTGCTTATGCAAAGAAAATAGAGGAGCTCTGTGTGATGCCACTAACACACTAGAAGTCCTGTGGGTGCTGCTGAGAAGAATATATAGGAGCTCTGTGTGATGCCACTAACACACTAGAAGTCCTGTGGGTGCTTCTGCAAAGAAAATAGAGGAGCTCTGTGTGATGGGACTAACACACTTCAAGTCCTATAGGTGCTTCTGGGAAGAAAATATAGCTCTGTGTGTGTGATGGGACTAACACACTTCAAGTCCTATAGGTGCTTCTGGGAACAAAATATAGCTCTGTGTGTGTGATGGGACTAACACACTTCAAGTCCTATAGGTGCTTCTGGGAACAAAATATAGCTCTGTGTGTGTGATGGGACTAACACACTTCAAGTCCTATAGGTGCTTCTGGGAACAAAATATAGCTCTGTGTGTGTAATGGGACTAACACACTTCAAGTCCTATAGGTGCTTCTGGGAACAAAATATAGCTCTGTGTGTGTGATGGGACTAACACACTTCAAGTCCTATAGGTTCTTCTGGGAACAAAATATAGCTCTGTGTGTGTGATGGGACTAACACACTTCAAGTCCTATAGGTGCTTCTGGGAACAAAATATAGCTCTGTGTGTGTGATGGGACTAACACACTTCAAGTCCTATAGGTGCTTCTGGGAACAAAATATAGCTCTGTGTGTGTGATGGGACTAACACACTTCAAGTCCTATAGGTGCTTCTGGGAACAAAATATAGCTCTGTGTGTGTAATGGGACTAACACACTTCAAGTCCTATAGGTGCTTCTGGGAACAAAATATAGCTCTGTGTGTGTGATGGGACTAACACACTTCAAGTCCTATAGGTTCTTCTGGGAACAAAATATAGCTCTGTGTGTGTGATGGGACTAACACACTTCAAGTCCTATAGGTGCTTCTGGGAACAAAATATAGCTCTGTGTGTGTGATGGGACTAACACACTTCAAGTCCTATAGGTGCTTCTGGGAACAAAATATAGCTCTGTGGGTGTGATGGGACTAACACACTTCAAGTCCTATAGGTGCTTCTGGGAACAAAATATAGCTCTGTGTGTGTAATGGGACTAACACACTTCAAGTCCTATAGGTGCTTCTGGGAAGAAAATATAGCTCTGTGTGTGTGATGGGACTAACACACTTCAAGTCCTATAGGTTCTTCTGGGAACAAAATATAGCTCTGTGTGTGTGATGGGACTAACACACTTCAAGTCCTATAGGTGCTTCTGGGAAGAAAATATAGCTCTGTGTGTGTGATGGGACTAACACACTTCAAGTCCTATAGGTGCTTCTGGGAACAAAATATAGCTCTGTGTGTGTAATGGGACTAACACACTTCAAGTCCTATAGGTGCTTCTGGGAAGAAAATATAGCTCTGTGTGTGTAATGGGACTAACACACTTCAAGTCCTATAGGTGCTTCTGGGAACAAAATATAGCTCTGTGTGTGTGATGGGACTAACACACTTCAAGTCCTATAGGTTCTTCTGGGAACAAAATATAGCTCTGTGTGTGTGATGGGACTAACACACTTCAAGTCCTATAGGTGCTTCTGGGAACAAAATATAGCTCTGTGTGTGTAATGGGACTAACACACTTCAAGTCCTATAGGTGCTTCTGGGAAGAAAATATAGCTCTGTGTGTGTAATGGGACTAACACACTTCAAGTCCTATAGGTGCTTCTGGGAAGAAAATATAGCTCTGTGTGTGTGATGGGACTAACACACTTCAAGTCCTATAGGTGCTTCTGGGAACAAAATATAGCTCTGTGTGTGTAATGGGACTAACACACTTCAAGTCCTATAGGTGCTTCTGGGAAGAAAATATAGCTCTGTGTGTGTAATGGGAATAACACACTTCAAGTCCTATAGGTGCTTCTGGGAAGAAAATATAGCTCTGTGTGTGTAATGGGACTAACACACTTCAAGTCCTATAGGTGCTTCTGGGAACAAAATATAGCTCTGTGTGTGTGATGGGACTAACACACTTCAAGTCCTATAGGTGCTTCTGGGAACAAAATATAGCTCTGTGTGTGTAATGGGACTAACACACTTCAAGTCCTATAGGTGCTTCTGGGAAGAAAATATAGCTCTGTGTGTGTAATGGGACTAACACACTTCAAGTCCTATAGGTGCTTCTGGGAACAAAATATAGCTCTGTGTGTGTGATGGGACTAACACACTTCAAGTCCTATAGGTTCTTCTGGGAACAAAATATAGCTCTGTGTGTGTGATGGGACTAACACACTTCAAGTCCTATAGGTGCTTCTGGGAAGAAAATATAGCTCTGTGTGTGTAATGGGACTAACACACTTCAAGTCCTATAGGTGCTTCTGGGAAGAAAATATAGCTCTGTGTGTGTAATGGGACTAACACACTTCAAGTCCTATAGGTGCTTCTGGGAAGAAAATATAGCTCTGTGTGTGTGATGGGACTAACACACTTCAAGTCCTATAGGTGCTTCTGGGAACAAAATATAGCTCTGTGTGTGTAATGGGACTAACACACTTCAAGTCCTATAGGTGCTTCTGGGAAGAAAATATAGCTCTGTGTGTGTAATGGGAATAACACACTTCAAGTCCTATAGGTGCTTCTGGGAAGAAAATATAGCTCTGTGTGTGTAATGGGACTAACACACTTCAAGTCCTATAGGTGCTTCTGGGAACAAAATATAGCTCTGTGTGTGTGATGGGACTAACACACTTCAAGTCCTATAGGTGCTTCTGGGAACAAAATATAGCTCTGTGTGTGTGATGGGACTAACACACTTCAAGTCCTATAGGTGCTTCTGGGAACAAAATATAGCTCTGTGTGTGTAATGGGACTAACACACTTCAAGTCCTATAGGTGCTTCTGGGAAGAAAATATAGCTCTGTGTGTGTAATGGGACTAACACACTTCAAGTCCTATAGGTGCTTCTGGGTAACAAAATATAGCTCTGTCTGTGTGTGATGGGACTAACACACTTCAAGTCCTATAGGTTCTTCTGGGAACAAAATATAGCTCTGTGTGTGTGATGGGACTAACACACTTCAAGTCCTATAGGTGCCTCTGGGAACAAAATGAAGGAGCTCTGCCTGCCTGCCACGAACACACTACAAGTCCTATAGGTGCTTCTGGTAACAAAATATAGGAGCTCTGCCTGCCTGCCACGAACACACTACAAGTCCTATAGGTGCTTCTGGTAACAAAATATAGGAGCTCTGCCTGCCTGCCACGAACACACTACAAGTCCTATAGGTGCTTCTGGTAACAAAATATAGGAGCTCTGCCTGCCTGCCACGAACACACTACAAGTCCTATAGGTGCTTCTGGTAACAAAATATAGGAGCTCTGCCTGCCTGCCACGAACACACTACAAGTCCTATAGGTGCTTCTGGTAACAAAATATAGGAGCTCTGCCTGCCTGCCACGAGCACACTACAAGCCCCTCTTTCTCAATCAATCTTTGTAACTGAATCTATCTAACTCAATCTCTGTAAGTGAATCTCTCTAACTATCTAAATGCAGCAGAGTGTCACAGAATCTGCCTGCTCAATCTGCGCCGGAACAGCATGTGACCGGCGCAGACGGCGTGGCGGCGTTTTATAGGGGGGGGCGTGTACTACAGCCCCTGAGCTGTAATTGGCTACAGGCGTCCTGCCTGTAGCCAATTATGGCTCTTCGAGTTTCCGGGGCTGTGATTGGCCAAGCATGCGGGGTCACAGTGCATGCTTGGCCAATCATCAGCCAGCAATGCACTGCGTCGGCCGCGCCGGCCGCAATGCATTGCGGGGCCGCGCGCAACACACGAACGTGATGCGAGCGGCCAAAATAGTTCTGGGCTCGCCGAGCGAGCGAACGCCCGGTGCTCGATGCGAACGTGGGTTCGCATCGAGCACCGGGCCCATCCTTAGTCCTGAACATGTATGCAGATCGGAAGTAAGCCTTCACTGATTGCATACTTCTTGGTTCTGGGTCAGCGTTGAGGCCAAAGACAGCCAGGACACTAGCATTTTAGGAGGAGGTTCAGCAGTGGCAGCCTTCATATTTCTCCCACCATGTTTCTTATATGGATTTTAATGTGTTGACAGTAATATCGACCTTATTGATATGTTAAAAAATAAGGTCATGAAGGTTATTAATAAACCATGTCTGGTGGTTAGTCATGCTTCAGGCAGTGTTAACAACTGTTTACTATTATTACATTTACTAGTAGCAGAATGGCATTAAAGTGGTTGTAAACCCGAAAAAAATAAAAATAAAAATCCCTGTAAGACAAAGGCATAATGAGCTAGTATGCATTGCCTACTAATACTTACCTTAGACCGAAGCTGTTGCAGCGGCCCCGCAGACCGCTGTGACCGGCCGGAGTTATTTCTGGGTTTGCAGGCTCCTGCGCATGCACGCGGGAGCTGCCGTTCACGGCATGGCTGCTGAAGAAACAGCACGAATGGCCCATTTCTTCAGTGCGCATGCGCCAATGATGTCGGTGCAAGCGTATATGGTAAATTTAAACACTGTACATAATTCTCTTTAGCTACAGTCATCGCAAGATATACTCTGTTATGGAGAGGGGGAGGATGGAGCGCCGACGACAGCTAGTGATGAGGGAGTATGGGGGGTCACAGATGGAGTGACACTGAGGGTGGGCGAGAGAGAGTGGGGGCTGAAGAGGAGAAACACTGTGATGTGTTTTTTGGACAGTTTTTTTTCTCAGTCCAGGAGTAACAGTGTGTGCTTGTAAGATGCGGCAGCCGGCTCCATAGAGCAGAAGAGACTCTGGTGTAGAGGAGAAAAGAGAGAGAGCAGCGCCGCTCTGAGAGTAGTGGGTCTGACTACAGTGGGAACTGTATGTGAAATTAAAAAGAAAGTATGTACTCACACTTTGTTTAAAAATATATCATAGCCATGACACCGGAGGACGGCCGAGGACTTCAGACAAAATAAAGATACCGCTACGTGCCTGATATTTTTAAACAAAGTGTGAGTACATACTTTCCTTTTAATTTCACATACAGTTCCCACTGTAATCAGACCCATTACTCTCAGAGCGGCGCTGCTCTCTCTCTCTCTTTTCTCCATTACCACTCTGTTACTACACCCTATTGGATACAATTAATGAGCTCCAACTGCCGGTGAAGACCATCAGCTCTGCAACGGGGCCCTTACACCATTCATGTTTAGATGCATCCCTCATTAGGATCAGAGGTTAAACAAGCCGGCCTGGGTTTCTCTTTCTAGAAGTACTGTCAGTATTGCTGCTTAACTTGTTTATCCTTTCAATTTATGTCTAAGTGGTATTCTACTGCACATAGGTGTATATAACATTCTGTTGTTGCCTTCTGTCTCAACTGACATTTCTTAAGTGGTCATTCGGCTAAGTTTGAGCTGCTATCCCAAACTCAGTTGAACCATTACCTCTTTGTACAACCACACCTTAAGTCTAGGTTTAAGTCTATGCAGCTGACACATTTTTCAGTGAATCTTGCGTTTTTAAACCAGCGTTTTTTATGTGTTTTTGCATGCAGTTTTCATGTATTTTTCGTTTTACGTTTTTTTTTCTCTTTAAACACACTGTAAAACACACTGTATAAAGCTGGTTGCTAATGAGGGGTCCGGGAAGCCGGTGTCCCGGTGTCGTCTCTCCCGATGCCCTTGACTTCTTCCGCCGCCATTTTCTCCCCAAGCTGGCGTCTCCTGGTGTCGTCATCTTCTCTCTCCTTCTCGCGTCGTCGACGCCGTCTTCTTCTTCTTCCTCGCCGTTGCCAGTTACCCGTTAAAGAACAAAAAAAAGCTGGTCTTGTCACGCAGCTGTCTTCCTCCGTTCTGTCTTCCTCCGTTCTTATGTTCCGGGCTGTCTGGCGCCTCTTATATAGGCATGGAGCGTGGTCATCCAATGATGTCGCCCGGAGAGCCCGCCCCTTGTGACATTGCATGTCATAAGGGGCGGGCTCTCCGGGTGACGCCCCATGCCTATATAAGAGGCGTCGGACAGCCGGGAACATAACAACGAAAGAAGACAGCTACACGACAAGACCAGCTTTTTTTTGTTTCTTTTCGTCTACGGCGAGGAAGAAGAAGACTGCGGCGACGACGTGAGGAGGAGGAGAAACATGACAAAACCGGGAGATGGCAGCTGTACTTGATCCCAGTACAGTGGAGAAAAAAGACAAAAAAAAAGCACCTGGAATGCATCCGAAAACGCATAATAAACACACCGACAAATGTCAAAAATGTGTTAAAAATGCGCATGCAGAAACTTATCTGGAACGGATCTGGAATGTGTTTTTGTGGTGTAAAACAGCCCTTACACTTATAGTAAACACCTAATCTGAAATCTTTATTGCAAATTTTAAAAAGAGCTGTGGTCAATACAAAACAAATCTCTAATTTCTAATGGCAGACCTCTTTAGATTTCTAAATATAGCGTTCTACTAACATTTTGTTTCAGTTTCTGAAACTGTAGAGGCTGCTAATAAGTGAATTAGCTGATATCTTAAAGAGGTTGTAAAAAAAAAACTAAAAAGACAAAGGGATAATGAGCTAGCATACTAGATCATTATGAAATTATGAAAGCTCATTATGAAATACTAATGCCGCGTACACACGGTCGGAATTCTCATCGGAAAAAGCTGGTTTTCCCATCGGAATTCCGACGTAATTTCGCTCAAACTGTCTTGCCTACACACGGTCACACCAAATTCCGACGGTCAGTAACACAGCGGCATAAAACACGTTCGACAGCACTATAAAAGGGAAGTTTAATGCTTCCGAGCATGCGTCAAATTGTTTCCGAGCATGCGTCGGAATTTTGCGTGTCGGAATTGCCTACACACGATCGGAAAATCCGATAGAAAGGTTTTCCGTCGGAATAATTGAGAACAGGTTCTCAATCCAAAGTCTGTCGGAAATTCCGACAGAAAAAGACCAATGGGCATATACACGGTCGGAAAATCCGTTGAAAAGCTCCCATCGGACCGTTTCCATCGGAAATTCCGACCGCGTGTACGCGGCATTAGAACGAAGCTCCGAATCAGAGCAGGCTAACCGAGTGCATGGCCGACACCTTTCACCGGATTTACTTCTGGGTTTGTGGGCTCCGGCTCTGTCATTGGCCGGAGCTGCGATGATGTCCTTCACACGCATGCATGCAGGAGCCGCCAGTCACGGCACAGGCCCTGAAGAAATGGCACCAGTGGGTTGCTCCTTCAATGCGCATGCACTGATGACGTCTGGAGGTGCGTATATAGTGAATATCTCCTAAACTGTGCAAGTTTAGGAGATATTTCCAGTACCTACAGGTAAGACTTATTATAGGCTTACCTGTAGGTACAAATGCTGTAACAGAGTTTACAACCACTTTAAAGATGAACTCATGGCAGATATAAAAGACACAAATTATCCAGAGCTGTATTTATTATTAAGTCATTAAAGTGGATCTTCACTGCAATCTTCACTGCATCTGAGCACCACAAACCAAAAACACTATTTAATTAAGTTTTAATAGTCAAAGCAAACTCCCCCATCCATCCATGCCTCCATGCATAATTTTATTGAGAAATCATTTTGAAAAAAACCCCCTAGCATTTCTGTCGGTGGCCATCTTGAGTAAGGGCAAATGATTCATGTAGCATTTACTTCCTTGAATTCATCTGCCCTTAGCTCAAGCATTTATGCAGGAGAGTGTGCTTAGCTGAGAAAACCCACCCTCCTCTCCTGGAGACTCCTGGGATGTATGACATAATTTGCCTAGGCAAGAAACCAGGAAAAAACTGAAGAAATGTAAAAAACAAAAAAGAGTTTAAAACGAGTAAATATGATATACTTTCCAATCTATTTACTAATGCTAGCAGCTTAAGGACCAAAAATAATCAATGATGTTTGGGAGTGAAGTTCCACTTTAAATACAATTTTGTTAGCACAAGCGATGTAAGTTCTTTAATTCAATTTTGTATTACCTTCTTGCAGTCCCTGTACAGAAGAGCTAAGGCTGGGGAAGGAGAAGCAGCACACAGAGCCAATCGTTTGTGATGCAGTGCAAGGAGCCTTGTCATAGGAGGAGAGAATGACAGGGAGTTGAGCTCATCAAACTGCTGCTCCACCCTTTAATGCTCAGTCATAGGCTGTTGGAGGGACAAGACCTGTAGGCATTACTGAACAGCAGCAGAGATCAGGTCTCCACCTCCCACCTCCAGGCAGGGCCTTCCTGTGTGGCAGAGCTGTGTACATCTGAGAACTGGAAGGGCAGATATACAAATCCTTTTGGAGGTAAACAGTTCTATATTTTTTCATCTGTGTTTTTAGTCGTTTGCCTGGAGTGTCTACTTTGAGGATAATCTGTATCAGTGGTAATTTTATTTGTGGGGGGCGGCAAGCAGTGACACCCCCCTCCTCCCGGTTGGTTGGGTCTGGAGCACTTACCCCATCTATGGTGGGCAGCGTTTCTCCTGGGCTTTGGTACGGCGGCTTCCCCTGATCTCCACGGACATCGTGGCGGCTTCCGTTTTCTCCTTTATTCTCAGTGGCCAATTGGGACTCTTCTCTTTTCGGCCAATCTAAAAATGGATCTCAGACCTGCTTCTGTTTCAGTAGTGAATATTCATTCACTGTTCACTGTAACACCTGGTGCAATCAATGCTCTGCGACCCAAGCCCACCCTATTTTAAAGCCTATTAGAGCCTCTGGCTCTGATCAGGCACTTCAAAAAAAAAACTCCCCTGCCGCTGTAATTCATGTGCCCGGCATCCTGAAAGGGGCCGGACGCATGAAAAGGGGGTGGCTGCAGTGGTCGTGGATATGAATGCTATGAATGAATATATCTATTCTTATAGGGGGTGGCGGCCGTGGATAGAGGGGGCAGCGCCCAGGAGCCCCTAATGGATGCCACTGATCAGTATTGAAGAAAGTTTATAATGCTGAGCTCTCCTTCTGAAAATGTAGCGCTGATATTTTTGCCTACTAATATATCCAATGTTATTCTATGAGCAGTGTTATAATCTAGTATGTAGCACCATCTAGTGGTTTATAAGGGAAATGGACTTTAGTTATTTTCTGTTACAAAGACATTGGAGATGTTACAGGAAGTGACTGTTTGTTTACATCCACAAGTGACCTACCTACCCACAATGCCAAGTGACCTACCCATGGATGCTCAGGAGTGGAACTGCATGCTGGGTAGGTATAAAAGGACACACATGGCCATTTTTCGCTCTCTTCGGGGCACGTGGCCTGTCAGTAAGGACCTGTGAGGAGGCCTTCTGGAGAGTACAGCCTCCGGCCTTTGAGGAGCGAGACAACCAGGGACTGCCGAAGCAGTGGTGTGACCGGATCGAGAAAGATCCAGAGACGCCTGACGGAGCCATCTGAGAGTCCGGATCATCTTGCGGAAGAGAAGCAGCGTGACGACGCTGGCTTAAAGCATGATTCATACAGCCGGAGTGAAGGGTTTCTATTCTTCTAAGACTGGAACTGGCGAGAGGGCTGCCGCCCACAATTACTACGCACTTTTACACACTTAGGCTCATTTCACAGTGTTGCTGGGACTGGTAGTCCCGTAGTGGTGGTTGCCCACTATTCAAACTGAGTTAAGCAGGCCTCAAGCCTGTATTTCACTGAGAGCTGACGCTGGCAGATCAGAGACGACTACACCGGAGATAGTTACAAGTTTATTATTGCCTTTCTACTAATTCCAGTAAAAATATGTTCTGGGTAACTACTATTGGTGTGAAGCGTTGTTCCTTCTCCACAGGCAAGGCAGTGGATACCCAGATACAGGTAAAGGTACATTATTGTTGTATTGTATATGTGGGGTTATCCCCTGTTAATTACCTTCACACCATACTGTACCACAGCTGTGTCAAGGAGATTTAGTTGAGCTACTGGGGGTGTAAAATCAGAGCACAGGCCAACAAAAAACAGCAGCTCCTTCGGGGGTCATTGCTACATATATATATATATATATATATATATACACACACAACCTTTATTAACTCTGTGTCTCATTAATTAGTCCTAATACACCTTTTCTCTTCCTGCATTCTATTCTTTCCTTAGCTAGTTTTTTTTTTACATTTTGTAGGCTTCATTCTCACCTAGGCGATTTGAATCGCTGTCGGAATCTGCGAATCTGAGTGACAGTGGCCAGGGAACTTACAGGCGCCGCTGGTGTGTGACCCTTTGCCTCTACACCAATTGAGTACTGTCCGTGATAATTTTTTTATTTGCACTGACATACAATTTTTCAGGATAAGCTTTCGGGGTATGTCCCCTTGTTCAAGGTCCCAGCAGTACTGATTCACAAAAGTCTAGCAAGGTCCCTGGGCCTCCAGAAGCCTAATGTTGACCTCCAGAGTCAGGGAGAGCTGACATTCTTCTTTGTACAGTGGGTTTCTAGGCATAATGGGTGTAATGCAAGATGGAATAATTGGGCGCCAGTCACTTTTTGAATGCGAACAAGAACTGGGGGAGAGAGGGTTAGGGCCTGAACACCCTTAAGCAGATGCAATAGTAATTGGCAGACTCTGAGACAAAATAGGCAGACAGCTTTACAGGTTGAGGGTCTTCAACCGCTTCAGCCCTGGAAGATTTTACCCCCTTCTTGACCAGAGCACTTTTTGTGATTCGGCACTGCATCGCTTTAACTGACAATTGCGTGGCTGGAAGGTGTTACACCAAAACAAAATTGATGTTCTTTTTTTCCCCACAAATAGAGCTTTCTTTTGGTGGTATTTGATCACTCATTGAGCGACAATTTTAAAACAAAAAGCTATATTTTTTACTTTTTGCTATAATAAATTTCCCCCAAAAATATATAAAAAAGCACATCGGACACTTTTGACACTATTTTGGGACCATTCTCATTTATACAGCCATCAGTGCTATAAAAATGCACTGATTACAGTGGAAATGAAACTGGCAGGGAAGGGGTTAAACACTAGGGAGTAATCAAGAGGTTAAGTGTGTCCTAGGGAGTTATTCTAACTGTGGGGGGGATGGGCTACCACTGACATGACAGTGATCGCTGCTCCCGATGACAGGGAACAGTAGATCGATGTCATGTCACTAGGCTGAACGGGGAAATGCCTTGTTTACATAGGCATCTCCCCGTTCTGCGGTTCCATGACAGGATCGCGGGACACCAGCGGACATCGATCACGCTAGCCCCACCAATTAAAGGGGACGTACAGGTACGCCCATTTGTCCACCGCTGCCATTGTGCCGGCATATATCGGCGTGCATCGGTCGGAAAGTGGTTAAGCTGGATGCAGCACTGTATTTGTTGAACTGCTGTCTTCTATGGCAATTTAACTTGTAGGTTGACTTCAACACAGATCTGTACACATACCAGACTTGGTATCCCCGTTGTGTGTGACCTGGCCTCCATCTCACAGCCTCCCACTGTAGTTTCTCTCACTTAGCTCCCAGTCTTCTCACCAGACCTTCAGATCCCAGCTGCCCACTGGATCCACTAAGCTCTTCCACAGCTAACCCGCTGTACACTCCAAGCGGAACCCACGCTACCTGCTGGGTCCCTGGCTTGGGTCTCAGCTAACCCGCTGAATCTTCTTGAAGTGTCACCCACGCTCAGCCGCTGGGTCCCTGACTTGCACACTGAAGCTTTTCCAACTTGTTCACCATCCCCGGCTAGTAAAAAAGGCTGCTCTGGTACTTTTTCAGACTTCACAAACCTGGCCTTTGATAACAGGAGTAGTTGTCCCTTACTGGCGATGGTGTCCCCTTTATCTCTGACCTCTGGTTCTTACTTGCCTCTGGTAAAAGGAGTGGTCGTCCCATGTTGCAACTGCTTCTCCTTCACCTCTGGCAGCACTCAGTTCACTGTCCAGCTGAACCTCTGCAATGATCAGGCTCCCCTGGGGCTGAGTCTCTACACACGTGGCTAGGCCTCAGGCTTAGGCCTAACCTTCAGCTGCTGCTTCACATACTGCCCCAAGGCCTCAGCCTGGGGCTGAAAGAACACTGATCACCTGACTCATTCCCCTTAAATAGACTCTCCCAGCATGCTTAGCCACAAATATGATTGGCTGAGAAATGGTGTCTATTCACAACCTGAACTCACTGTGGTCTTGTCATTCTAATGCCAAAGGCAGCAGTGCCACCTATTGACAGAAGAGAGAAGTGCACCAGATTCAGGCTTAAGGAAAAAAGCAGTGGATACAACTACCAATTAGCCAGGTTAATTACCACCTAGCATAACTAAATTTGTTAGAAACCCTGCCTAATACCAGGGTGCTACAAAAGTTAAAACTTTGTGAATCAGTACTGCTGGGACCTTGAAGAAGGGGACATACCCTGAAAGCTTGTGCAGAAAAATCATATGTTACTGCAAATAAAAAAAGTATCATGCACAGTACTCAATTGTCTCTGTCGCAAGTGCACTAGTACGGCTTCAATCACCTCAAGCTTGTACACCAATACAACCCCTAAAATCATGGTGCAGTATTACATTAATAATTTAGCTAGGAGTTTGACATTCCATAGTATACTATGTGGCTCATAGTCAGGCAACCAACAACAGTAATTAATCCTGGGGATGGGGCCCAGCACTGACTTCCTGGTTGAAGTCGGTATGTGCATAATTGAGTGCTTCTACAAAATGCAAGTTTCAGTTTGGTAAAATTAGCATGGTTACGGGTACAGTATGTTTGAAGCTTGCAGTCCAAAGCATTTAGCCCCGAAGCTTAGCCATAGGTTAGTCCTTCTGTTCAGCATACAGCATATGAGAAGCGTAGGGTATCTAATGTACATTGTAGTGCCAGATTTCCCTTTTTTCACTCACAATAGATAATTATGTAGCACTGACCCCCGAAGGAACTGCTGAATTTGTTTGGGCCTGTACTCTGCTAGTGAACCCCCACTGACTTGGCTCAGTCCCCTTGACACAGCTTTGGTGCAATGTTGGCGTGGAGCAGTGTTGCCAACCGCCCGTATTTTTACGGAACCCCCGTAAAAACGGGCACTTTTTCAGGCGCCCGTAAATGTCCGTAGTTACGGGAACATGCCAGCAAAAATGCGCAGTTCCAGGTCTTGCCGAGCCGAGCAGATCCTCCTGTATTCGGCCAGCGGAAGGGGCGGGTCTCAGAGGCTGTGCAGCGCGCTATGCTGACGAGTGGCGAGGCGAGTGATGAAATAGAACATCCCGCCACCGCCAGGAGTGCCAGTTTTTAAAACTCTCTATAACCAGTCCAGGAGGAGGTTGAGCAGCATGTGGATTCGGAACGGAGCCCTGCATCCATATTCCTGAATCCACTCCACGCAGAGTATTTCTGAGGCCGGGCATGGACGGAGTGACAGCTGAGCGGCTGAGCCCAGTGAGTCGACGATGACAGAAGGTGATGATGGCAGTCTGCTGGCGCAGGGGATGGATGGAGGCAGAGGGGGAACATGGAGGCAGAGGGGAAAGATGGAGGCAGAGGGGGATGATGGTGGCAGAGGGGGGTGATGGTGGCAGAGGGGGAAGATGGAGGCAGAGGGGGATGATGGTGGCAGAGGGGGAAGATGGAGGCAGAGGTGGAAGATGGAGGCAGAGGGGGGTGATGGTGGCAGAGGGGGAAGATGAAGGCAGAGGGGGGCGGGGGTGATGGTGGCAGAGGGGGTGATGGTGGCAGAGGGGGGTGATGGTGGCAGAGGGGGATGATGGAGACAGAGGGGGAAGATGGAGACAGAGGGGAAAGATGGAGACAGATGGGGATGATGGAGACAGAGGGGAAAGATGGAGACAGAGGGGGAAGATGGAGACAGAGGGGGACGATGGATACAGAGGGGGAGGGGGTGTTGGAGGCAGGCCGCAAGGGGTGATGGAGGCAGGCCGCAGGGGGTGATGGAGACAGGCTGCAGGGGGTGATGGTGGCAGGGGGTGTTGGAGGCAGGCTGCAGGGGGTGTTGGTGGCAGGGGGTGTTGGAGGCAGGCCGCAGGGGGTGATGGATGCAGGCTGCAGGGGATGTTGGAGGCAGGGGGTGTTGGAGGCAGGCCGCAGGGGGTTTTGGAGGCAGGCCGCAAGGGGTGATGGAGGCAGGCCGCAGGGGGTGATGGAGGCAGGCTGCAGGGGGTGTTGGTGGCAGGGGGTGTTGGAGGCAGGCCGCAGGGGGTGATGGATGCAGGCTGCAGGGGGTGTTGGAGGCAGGGGGTGTTGGAGGCAGGCCGCAGGGGGTGATGGTGGCAGACCGCAGGGGGTGATGGTGGCAGGCCGCAGGGGGTGATGGTGGCAGGCCGCAGGGGGTGTTGGTGGCAGGCCGCAGGGGGTGATGGAGGCAGGCCGCAGGGGGTGATGGTGGCAGGAGGTTTTTGGACTAAATAATCCGCCCATATATCGAAAATAACAAAAATATGTTTTTTTACCTTAATATCTACCTTAAATCACATTGCTATTTGCCTAGCGTACTTGTTTGTAGCCTAGATACTCAAATTTGCACCTAAAAATTTAATTTTGTTACTTTTGTGAAATGCCAGTAAAAACGTGGCTGTGCCAGTAAATTTTGGGTGTAGTGCCAGTAAATTTCAATCTGGTAGGTTGGCAACGCTGGCGTGAAGGATAACCCCACAATATGCAATATAATAACAGTGTACCTTTGTTATTACCTGGGTATCCGGTGCTCCACCTGCAGGAAAAGGAATAACACTCTACACCAAAGTACTTAACCAAAAACGTATTTTTACTGAGGTCAGTGTAAAATAGTAACTACAACATTTGTACTGTCAAACCAACATAGTGTACCAACACATAGGTATACACAATAGATTGTATCTGCACAGTTGTCTTAGGTGACCTCTGAGAATGTGGCTCCAATTGGGACTAGTGCTCAGAGTGGCTACGCCTTACTCTGGGCACCTTCCCACTTCCAGCACACTCTGATGAATACAGGAATGAGAATGATAAATATGGCACAACACAACTACAAGGGAGCTCCCCCTACTTTAATAAAGGTGCAAGGCCTTGCAATACAAGATGCAGTCTTTGATCTTCTTTCTTCTGCTAGCTATTAGTGTTTGTAACCATTTGTAATCCAACTGAGGCGATTCAGTTCGCATTGTAGCGCTATACAAATTATTCATTCAACAGTGGAATAACAAGGGTTAATTTGAAATGAATACTGCAACTGTTCCTGTGGTGTAATTCACTTGTAATTCCCTTATGTATAGCACAGTGTTAAAGTGCAGTGAAGGACAAGCTTGAGGCCTGCTTAAACTCAGTCTTTATTAGATTCTCCTCCGTGGGACTACAGGTCCCAGCAACACTGTGTTGAAATCTAAGTGTATGCAAGTGCGTAATAAACTGTGGGCAACAGCCCTCTCACCAAACTGGATCTAAAGAATGTAACAGCTCTGCTCCGATGCACTCTGTCTTGCTTCTAGCCAGCCGGCTCCGTCACACCGCTCTGCCTGATGAACCGGGTCACTGACGCTCCGACAGGTGTCTCTGGATCCTTCCCGTTCTGATCACTCAGTCTCTCCAGCGATCAGGTGAATGGCAGAGTCTGCAATTGTTTTGCTCCGCAGTGGCTGTAGGCTGTGCTCTCTGGAGACCTCCTCACAGGTCCTTACAGGCCGGCCATGCGTCAAGTAGAGAAAGAAAATGGCCGCGCGGGCCCTTTTATAGCCTACCCAGCATGTAGTTCAGTACAGGGTGATCATGGGTAGGTCACTTGGCATTCTGGGTAGGTAGGTCATAGCCCAATGTAAACAGAACAGTCACTTCCTGTTATCTTTCCAGTGCTATAGAAAAGGAAAATAATTCAAGTCCATTTCCTGTTTTTGGCCAGTAGATGGTGCCAAATACTAAGCTATAACACTGTCCATAGGTTTTCATTGCAAAGCATTAATAGGCAAAAATATCAGCGCTACAATTAGTATACAGTTTCTCACATTATTCTCTTGTCCGCCTTTTGGTTAGGATAGGGAAACATCCCACGTGTTGAAATGATTTCTTAAAAATTGCTCTGATGGCTTGTCATTCTTTCTCTCTTGCCCAAACCAAGTATTGACACTTTTTATACAGTATAAAATGAACAAGTTTAAATAATAAGGTGTTTCTAATCATTATAAGTGGGGATGTCATATTTTTCATCTAGATATTAAATATAAAACTCTCAAGAGTACAGCATATCTGTCAATTTTCAGTGGGGAATTATATTCTAGAAGTTTCCTTCCCTTTAGCATTGTACAAAGTATTGTTGAAGGTGGAAACTGTGCAGCCCTCACACTAGAACTCCCTCTGGGAGAATTACACTTGGTTTAATAAAATTCAGGAGTTGGTTTCCCTCTGGAAAGCAAGCACGGCTTGGAAGTGAAGGGGTTTTAGAGAATGTGTTCAGTGGTTCATGTACCTTTTGGTAGATTTTTCAGCAAATTATCAGCACCAGTGTACACAACCATGCAGCCAGCTAGGACAGGCTACAAATGTACTGAGTTCCATGCATTAGGCTCCATCCAGACATTTAATATGAAATTCAACCACTTGTAAAGACAAAAGAAAATTGAGAGTGTTATGCCCTGTACACACGACCGGTTTTCCCGTCAGAATAAATTCTTAGGCCGGGTTCACACCTATGCGAATTAGATATGGCTTACAATGCATCCAATTTGCATAACATTTTAAAATCTATTAGTTTGAATGCATCTGGTTCACATATGTGTGTTGCATTCGCACTCCGCATTGCCCAAAAAACGTGTGCGTTTTCTAGGCAGTGCAGTGCGAATTGAAGGCACATATTCTTCTATGGGAACGCATCTGATTCGCAGATGCATTCCGTTGTGAACAGGCATTCTCTCCCCCTCCTCACTACACCCCCCCCCCCTTTCCCTGCACAGCTGATCCGCAGATAGAATGGAGAGGCACCGCTGAACAGCTGCTTTTTCTCTTCGCAGAGAAAACGGAGCTGGAATTCGCACCAGACTGGTGTGAATCCAGCCTGAAGGTTTTTCCGTCGGAAATATATAGAACATGTTCTCCAAGTCCGTCTGAATTTTCAACGGAAAAAGTCCGATGGTGCATACACATGGTCAGAATATACGATGAAAAGCTCCCATCTGACTTTTTCTGTTGTAAATTACAACCTTGTGTACGCGGCATTAGCCTGCTAATCACCTTGAAGGCTTAATTACCCATAAAGCTACTAGAATGGATTTGGTCAATGACTATGTTGAAAGAAAAAGCTTCATGACCCTAAATATGCCCATAATGATACAGCACTGAGGTTTTCTTTGCACAAAGGGCATATAGATCATCTATCACAAACAGTATACTAAAAGTTTATCTTTAAATACATATTTATGGAATAAAAGATCTTTTGTTTCTCACACAGAAGAACTCAGTGACATCTTTGGATTTTACTGGATGATTGCCTTCCTGCTGAGGACTGAAGGGAGAAAATATGAGTAAAAAAAATTGCAAGGGGTTATGTGGCCCTTGTTTTGAATTAGCTAAAGATGGCCGCAAACATGTTAGGCATTTACAGAAAAGGCTTGTGTAAGACCTTCAGTGATAATTGTAGCCGGTTGCTCGTCTGGCTGGAAGAGCACCCAGATTCCTGTCTCCCTTTCCACTGCTGTATTGCAGACACAGCGGACTGTGTTTATTTGCCCACTACTCCCCCCCCCTTCCTCCTAGCAGCGACAGTAATACAGATGCACAGGGGAGGAGAATGGTTATTGCAGCCACTCATCCTTCCTCCCCCGGATGACCTAACAGCACATGGGACTCTGGGATATGTAGTCCTCAAGGAGTGCAGTATAATGCAAGTGAATTGAGGCTATGGACCTAACTTCCCAGGCTACCATGCAGCCAAAGGAGGAGAGCAGCAGAGTTTTCCTGGGCTAGGAGCTGAAGGTCTGGGCAGTATAGTGTGGGAACCAAAGAGTGCAGACTGAGAGTGTTACAGATCTGTTGCCAGTATGTGTCTGTGCCTAACCCAGACAGAGCTTCCAAGGATGAGAAAGCCAGAGTTCAGCCTAGAGGCCCTGAGCGTGAGGACTGAGTTACCAGGGTTGGGCTCCTGCAGACTGCAGACTTCCAAGCATCAAGAACAAGGTTCGCAGTGTACCAGGATTGGTGAGCAGATTCAACTGTGCTTGTGTTCCCACTGTTAGTGATCCAGTACAACTGAAGATTGTCCTTTTTGCCTAACTGCCCAAAAGTACTTCAGTGCAGTCTTAAAGAGCCTGTAATAGGTGCACCACTGTACAGATGGGCCCCAGCAGTAGCTGGCTTAAGTTTGCAAACTAGGCGCCAAGTGCTATACAAACACCGCCCAGGTGTTTCCCACCTAGGAAAGCTGACATAAACCTTTGTCCAGGGGAATATATGCCCAGTATACTTGGGGACACTTTTCTTGATAAGCTATTGCAAAGAATCATTATAAGATTGTTCATTGCCATTTATACTTTCACTGTGTGTGTTGTTCTTTAACATAACTTTAAATGCTGTGTGTATTAGGCTAGATCGGTTCTGTATTATGGTAGTCTAGGTTAACTGCCATATCATAGCCTAGTATTACAACGTGTATAACCAAGTGTGTCTGAGGTGATTGAACAGTTTACAGAGTTGTGGCAGAACAGAGAACTTATACCAAGTGGCCCCTGTGGGGGTAAGTTCTACACAATATTCAGGATGTGTTCAGGGGATTGCCAAAATGCCAACTTGATAGCTATCCACTTGATCAGAAGAAACAATATGCCCAATCAATCCTTCTGAAACGCTTTTAAATACACAACACCAATATATACTTTTGACCCATGTCCTAACAGCCACAAGCAGACAATTGCAAAGGCTTGGCTATCAGAAAATTTACTAATGAGAAACAAATGGCTAAACTTCAGGATTCCATGCCTAAATTCTATCAGGCCTGGGAACTATGGGTCACTCACTTTTGCCAAGGGAATTGGATTGCTGCCTTCTTGAACTATGATGAATGATATCTGCCATTAATATTGTTAATAAGAACTGAGAATCCTCTGTAGCTACAAACCCTTTCTCCCCTCTGTTGAACTACACACTGTCCACTCTTATTCCCTGAATCTCACCTTCTCTTCCTCTTTTTACACTTCCTCCGATCGCTGTTTTTTCTTTTAACCCCTCTTCGTTATGTTTATAATGGTTGCTCTATATGACATTTATGTCAAAAGTTGTGACTACCGGATACACAAAATTGTTTTCATGACTCTACTCTACTCTAATATCCATGTATAACTTATGATATCCAAATATGCAACCTTTGTACTGCCTTTCACTTGAAAATTTCTATTTAAAAAAACAATGGAACAAGCAGAAATAATGTGATCAGTTGAGGGATACATATCATTAGTACACATATGCAGTACTTGTATGTATGTATTTTCAGACAACACTTGCCCGTATCGCTCAGGTCAGATAGCGTCTTCGCCATGGACTCAGATGCATAGAATGAGAAAACTCAGGTAGCCTGGTTTGCAGGTATATGGCCAATGTAAGCTGGTGTTTGCAATCACTATTGTCAAGTGAATGACTGTACAAATAATGAAACAATGGCTTCACTGTTCTGTTATTATTCTTAAACACGAAGGGGGTAACTGTATGTTGGGAAAGAGAAAGTAAGTTAGCCTCAGTAAGATGCCTTTCTTTTACAAGAATTGGATTGTTTAAAGAAAACTGGCATAGTACAGTATTTATTTTTATTTTTTAAAAATCAGGATTGCTTTATTAAAGGAGAGTATAGCACATCATACAAAGAAAGAACAAAAACCTTTGACATTGCATATCATAAGGAAGGACAAAAGATACAAAAGTACATAATCCAAGAAATATTCAGCATCAGCACACAGATATATGCTAGAAAGTTAATATAACATCCATAGTCCATGACTGATCACATCAATCGAAATGTGAGAGCAACCTTATCATCCCAGAGGGAAGTGGGGCAGAGTAAAATATAGAAATATAGAGGGGGGGGGGGGGAGAGGGAGAGAGGAGAGAGGGCGAGCGGAACAGAGAATGACAGAGGGTTATAAGAATCATCAACACAGTTCCCAATAGGAAGGGGGAGTGCATAGTTAGGCCCACTCTACTGGGAAATATTTGGCTGCCAAACCTTGTTAAATTTACAAGGGCAACCAAAATTGATATACGTCAACTTGTACTGGGGCAGTGCAGCATTCATCTGGGCTTCCCAGGACAACACAGTAGGGAGGGTGGGGGAGGTCCATTTACAGAGAATTTCCTTCTTGGCATAAAACAGTAAGTAAGAGATCAGTAATTTACTATGATGGGACCTTTAAGC
The DNA here is from genome assembly GCA_028564925.1 of Lithobates sylvaticus. Lineage (NCBI taxonomy): Eukaryota > Metazoa > Chordata > Amphibia > Anura > Ranidae > Lithobates > Lithobates sylvaticus. The sequence goes on from CM053030.1 coordinate 420,114,004, forward strand.
ATCATCAGGGATCCCCAACAGGGCCAGCTCTGGAGATACAGGGACCGACAACTGAAGCATAAGATTAATAAGCTCAAAAATTCCGACCAAAATTCATGAATCCTAAGGCACACCCACACATGTGGAAATAGGAACCCAACTGAGTCTGACAGCGAGGACAGTGAGGGTCCCTGTCTGGGTAACTTTTATGTAATCGCACAGAAGTTTAGTATACTCCATGCAGATATTTGGTTTGTTTATCTCCAGAGGAAATCACCAATTTGGGGCACTGCTCAAGACAGTCCTCCCAATCCCTGTCTAAAGAGCGGATGTCTTTCTTCCATAGATCCCACAGTCTATCCAACTTGGGAGAGTCAGCGATGAGCAGGGTCCTGTATAATGCAGAAAGTGGCTTTTCAAGAGCATCCTGGGACAGCAGTTCCTCAAATGGATCCATCTGGAGAAGAGGCTGAGTAAGAAATTGAGCTCTGGCAGCATGGTGCAATTGAATATACTGTAGCAGAAGAACATCCAACCTGGCAAGTGAAACGCATGATAGCGCTGATGAGAGCCAATGAAAGGTCAACAACGTACCCGCAGGCATAATATCACGTAGTGTTTTGATGTCATAGTGCGCCCAGACTTGTGGATCAGGAACCAGCCGAAAGTGAGCCAACCTGGCAACGTAACCGCTGGCATAATATCACATAGTGTTTTGATGTCATAGCAAGCCCACACTTGGGATCAAGAACCGGCCGAAAGTGAGCCAACCTAGGGCTACCCCAGAGAGATTGAACAGGGGACCAGTGGGCATCCCGCAGAAACCGACGCCTAGTCGTCCAAGCCCACAACATCATTCTAAAAAGGCCCAGCACATTAGCATATGCCCCTGCCCCCCTATAGACCAAGTTGCGCAGGTCTGACAAGGAACCCAAACAGGGAGCTTCCACACATTCCACAGCAATGTCGTTACTAACACTGCTGCCCAGTAATATATTTGAAAGTTAGGTAGGGCCAGTCTCCTCCAATTGCATGGGAAGATGAAGTGTATATTTTTCCAGGTGAGGGAGGGCACCATTCCAAATGAAGGAGCTGGTACAGCGTTCTACGATGTGAAAAAAAGTGATAGGGATCCAGACCAGACAATCATGAAATTGGTAGTTGGATTAGGCAGAATCATGATTTTAAGGATATTTATACACCTCAAAAGTTTTAGGGGAAGCCCAGACCACCTTTTCTTAAGGAGTGAGAGCAGGGGCAGACAGTTGTGTTCATAGTATTAAGAGACATCCCTAGTTACCTGATCCCCTAGATATCAAAATTCAGTCACCCATCGCAAGGAAGAGAGGCCAGCATGGGCAGGCGTCTGATCATCAAGAGGAAACAGTACAGATTTAGAACAGTTAATGCAGATGCCCGAGAAAGTGGCAAAATTATTGAATATCTCCAGGGGCGGCCATAAGCGAAAGGTCCACATCATTCAAATACAGCAAAGTATCATCCACATAGAGGGATATCTTTTCCTCTAACTTCCCAATCCGCAACCCATGAACCGCCAAGCAGTGTTTCTCTTAGGTACAATGCATAATACATTACCTTACAGCAGGACATGGTAAATCTATTACTTCAGAGATGTTACAGTAGACAGTTAATAATGTTCTCTTTATCACTGATTGGTAGAGTTTACAGAAAAGTATAGTGCTGTTATTTAGTATTTTGTTGCATCTGAACCAAAGAAGGATACTTTTCCTACAGTAATTAAAAGCTAAATACATTCTCTGTACACGTCCCTGCTGAGTCAGAAGTTGAGATTTCCATTCAGTGGACAGCTGGAGCTGTGATGATTGCAGAGCTATAGGTATGACTCAGCAGGGGGCTTGTCGGACCTCTACAGTGAGACCACTGCTTCCACACAGAGAGCAAATGCCTTACTCTGCAGCATGCTGGCATAGCAAACGTTTTTTCTACCAATACTTTTGATGCTTTAGGAGTGCTTAAGCAAGACTGTCTGATGCGAATGAGCCCTAATGCCCCGTACACATGAGTGGAAATTCCACCAGCAAAGGTCCGATGAGTGCTTTCGGTCCGAAAATGCGACCGTGTGTATGCTCCATCAGACTTTTGCTGGCGGAATTCCAGCCAGAAAAAGATTGAGAGCATGTTCAATTTTTCGGTCGGAAAAAGTTCCGATCGAAAATTCTGATCGTCTGTACCAATTCTGACATGCAAAATTTCTACGCATGCTTGGAAACAATTCGACACATGCTCGGAAGCATTGAACTTAATTTTCTTGGCTCTTCGTAGTGTTGTACATCACCGTGTTCTTGACGGTCAAAAGTTCAGTGAACTTTTGTGTGACCGTGTGTATGCAAGCCAAGCTTGAGCGGAATTCCATTGGAAAAACCATCCAAGATTTTTCCAATGGAAATTCCGCTCGTGTATACGCGGCATAAGACATTGAACACCTGAAATGCATTTATCTAAATCAAACTGAAGGTGCTTTTGGCCTAAAGTACCCACTATACCTACAATGAGTCATTGGGCAATCACCACCATCATTTACACTTCCAATAATTACAGGTCTGGTCTGCAACTTACAACCAACAAGGGTAATATGGAGGCAGCAGGTAGTGAAATTATTAGTTGCAAGGCAGCTGCTTATGTCTACCTAAAGCTTACTTCATCTCCTTTTCCCAAAATATAATTACTATATAACATACCCTAGCTAGGCACACTGCCATCACTTATTGACAGGAACAAGTGACGCATATTAGTGCCTGATTGCTGCAGGCAGTACTCCCTCACAGGGGTGGACTGACAACTCATGGGGCCCCCGGGCAATAGGAGATTATAGGGCCCCCAGGCAATCGGAGATTAAGGGGCCACACAGTATACAATCACACAGTATACACAGACATGTTTCTGTTGGCTGAGAATGTACTGGAGAGGTGGGGCAGCTATAATCTCTAGATTTTTAGACCAAAAGGATGTCGGTAAGGGACATTTCAGAGACAGATGTAAAAAAAAAAATAACAGATTTTTACATACTGTCCCGGGTTTTACTGAGGCTGGCAACCCTGATGGGGCCCCCTAGTGGCCCAGGGCCCTCGGGCCGCCCCTGCTCCCTCATATGCACATCAAAGAAAGCAGTGTGCTTAGCAGGTCTATGTACTGAGCCATTATAACACAATACACCCTTTACCATATGTTTCAGGAGCTCTGTAAATGCTATTGCTCCCTTTTGTCATTGTAGCCAAGTCCCGGGCCTCTCCAGGCCTAATGTGACCTCCAGAGTTAGGGACAGCTGACATCCTTCTGTGTAGAGTGGGTTACGAGGCATGGTGGGTGTAATGCAAGGTGGATTAATGGGCGCCAGACACTTCTTGAATGCAAAGAGATTTATTTTCTCTTGAACAGAACTGTGGGAGAGAGGGTTGAGGCCAGGACGCCCTTTAGTAGTTGCAATGTTAATTAGCAGACTCCAAGACTTCTATAGGTAGACAGCCATGCAGGGAAAGGCACCCAACCAGACACCACGTCTGCATGTGTAGAAACGCTGTCTAATATAGCAACAATCTTGAATGGTTTCTAACAAAAGTTGTAATGAACTCTTTCACTTCCTCCACAATCTCCTTTTTAGATCTTCACTCAACTGAGCTCCCAGTCTATCACTTAGACCCACTGATCCACTGCCACTGGATCTCCTGAGATCTTCCAATCTTCTCACTGAGTATCTTCCTCAAGCGCCACCCCCGCGTCCCTGCTGGGTCCCTAGCTTGGCACTCACAGACACTCTTCAAGCTTCACCCCACTGGCCTGCATGGTCTCTGGCTTGGCACACAATAATGCCACTGGCTGGGTCCCTGGCTTGACATCTGCTGAAGTTTCCCAATTCTTCACCATCCCCGGTTGGTGAGAATATTGCTCAGGTACATGCTTCAGCTACTCACAGTGGTCCCTGGTAATAAGGAGGATGGTCCTTTAGTGACGACAGCTTCCCCTCTACCCCTGACCTCGACAGGTTCTCTGGCCGGCAGAACTGTTACTTCTGGTTGGATTACAAGCCGCAATCCCAACCCTACGCTGCTCTCTTGCTTCTGGATAGGCCCTCAGATAGCCTATAATATAAGGAGGGGGCCCTTTTATCACTAATGGCAATAAAGTCCACATTGCAGATCTGATGTTCTCCATGGTACTGGTGTAGGTGTAGTGGTAAACAGTGGATTTCTTGTAGCGTGGAAGACTAGAGTTGTATTAAGCACAATATTCAAATAAATCCAGTAAAGTATTCCTTGCATGGAGGTGTCTGTGCAAGGTGTGCCAGTGTAACTGTGACAAAGGATGGATAAAGGTTGGGCGATTTGCCCTCTCACCAACAACCATACTGCTCTGATGTCTTCCAGACAGGAATTTGTGTATCGACACTCGTGCAACAGATCCGCTGTCCCTATTTTCCGTCGTGAAGCTTGACACACACCGAAAGGCAGGCGACCGGAGTGTTGCTGGAAGGATGTCCGACAGCAAACGACAGAGCTAGGCTCCTCAGGTTACAGGTTGGAAGGTGGAACTCAAAGTGGAAGGCCGCGACCTCCCCTCCTGTGTTTCACGGAGAGGTCAGTCCTGCGTCAGGCCCGGAAGGAAGAGAGTGCCGCGCAGGCTTTCCACTTCTTTTATAGCTACTCCCAGAAATCTTCCTAACAGCAGCAAAAATCCCTGGGATATGTAGTCCGGACACATAATCGGATATATCAATTATCTGGTGGGAGAACTACTCATCCCACAGTCCTTTCTGCTGGGCACACAAATATGATGTCACCTGATACACTGAGCACTAGAGGGACAGGTGAGGCTTTGAAAGACTCAGGATACAGTGCTTTACAATTGTAATCCATTTTGCTACATCATATATACAATTTAACGTGTGGTGTACCACCCAAATGGTTAAGGGAAAACAAACAGTAGCCTTATATCCTGACTATCTACCTAATATATACAGTAATAAAGAGCATGAACAATTAACGTTATCCTCCATGTAGGGTCATTGTCTCTCTTTGTCCAAAGAAGACGCAATGGTGCAGGAACACCTGAAAGAGAAAATAAACAGCAATGCAAATGAAGCTTATCCCTATGATAATACAGAGTAATATATACAAAAGTGAAACTTAAGAAGTGGTTAACTGTCCTCAGCCGAGAACAGCATAGCAGTGTAAGTACACCCTAGACCAACACAAAGTGGCACATATTTGTGAAGTTGAAGGAAAATGATAAATGGTTTTAAATTTTTTTACAAATAAATATGTGAAAAGTGTGGCGTGCATTTGTATTCAGCCCCCTTTACTCTGATACCCTTTACTCTGATACCCCCTAACCAAAATCTAGTGGAACCAATTGCCTTCAGAAGTCACCTAATTGGTAAATAGAGTCCACCTGTGTGTAATTTAATCTCAGTATAAATACAGCTGTTCTGTGAAGCCCTCAGAGGTTTGTTAGAGAACCTTCGTGAACAAACAGCGTCATGAAGGCCAAGGAACACACCAGACAGGTCATGGGTTAAGGTTGGAGAAGTTTAAAGCAGGGTTAGGTTATAAAAAAATATCCCAAGCTTTGAACATCTCACGGAACACTGTTCAAACCATCATCCAAAAATGGAAAGGGTATGGCACAACTGCAAACCTTCCAAGACATGGCCGTCCACCTAAACTGACAGGCCGGGCAAGGAGAGCATTCATCAGAGAAGCAGCCAAGAGGCCCATGGTAACTCTGGAGGAGCTGCAGAGATCCACAGCTCAAGTGGGAGAATCTGTCCACAGGACAACTATTAGACGTGCACTCCACAAATCTGGTCTTTATGGAAGAGTGGCAAGAAGAAAGCCATTATTGAAAGAAAGCCATAAGAAGTCCTGTCTGCAGTTTGTGAGAAGCCATGTGGGGGACACAGCAAACATGTGGAAGTAGGTCCTCTGGTCAGATGAGACCAAAATTTTACTTTTTGGCCCAAAAGCAAAATACTATGTGTGGCGGAAAACGAACACTGCACATCACCCTGAGCACACCATCCCACTGTGAAACATGGCGGTGGCAGCATCATGTTGTGGGGATGAGTTTCTTCAGCAGGGAGAGCGAAACTGGTCTGAGCTGATGGGAAGATGGATGGAGCCAAATACAGGGCAATCTTAGAAGAAAACCTGTTAGAGTGTGCAAAACACTTGAGACTGGGGCAGACGTTCACCTTCCAGCAGGACAACGACCCTAAATATACAGCCATAGCTACAATGGAATGGTTTAGATCAAAGCATATTCATGTGTTGGAATGGCCCAGTCAAAGTCCAGACATAAATCCAATTGAGAATTTGTGGCAAGACTTAAAAATTGCTGTTCACAGATGCTCTCTATCCAATTTGACAGAGCTTGAGCTATTTTGCAAAGAAGAATGGGCAAAAATGTCACTCTCTAGATGTGCAAAGCTGGTAGAGACATCCCCAAAAAGACTTGCAGGCGTAATTGCAGCAAAAGGTGGTTCTACAAAGTATTGACTCAGGGGGGGCTAAATACAAATGCACGCCACTCTTTTCACATATTTATTTGTAAAAAAAATTGAAAACCATTTCCTTCCACTTCACAATTATGTGCCACTTTGTGTTGGTCTATCACATCAAATCCCAATAAAATACATTTACCTTTTTGGTTGTAACATGACAAAATGTGGAAAATTTCAAGGGGTATGAATACTTTTTCAAGGCACTGTATGTGGCTAACAGTGGCAAAGTAAAACATGTCTCTGAGTAGGTGATGTCACTGAAAGAAAAACAATGTCCCAGAATTGGTGGTATCACTAGAAGGAAAAATGTCCCTGGGTATCCCAGGAGTGCATTTTGCGCAAGGCGAAGGGCTCAGAAGTGCGTATTGCACAGGGCGCAAAACTTAGCAATCGGAATATATATACTGCAGGGTACAAGGCTCAGGAGTGTGTATTGCGTATCTTGCAAGCTCACAAGTATTTTTGTGCATGGTTTAGGAGTGCATATTGTGCAGAGCTTAGGAGTGGGTAACGCAGAGGTCAGTATTCAACCAATAATGACCTTCTTCCTCAAATCCTTTCCCAGTACAAAAAGCTTCTCATAACTGTACTGAGCTCCTCCCCACCCCCCAGTACCACCCTCAACTTTTCAAAACGCTCTTCCCCACACACACTCACAGTTTTCACATTTTTTTTTGTACATTTTCTCTTTATCCTGTGCATACCCCCTTTTCCCCCTTACTCCCCTTCACAGCTTCCACCTGTGCACTCAGCTCCCCCTTTACTTCCAGAGCTCTCACCAGTGCACCCAGTCTCCCCTCCAGAGCTCTCACCAGTGCACACAGCACCCCCTCCAGAGCTCTCCCCAGTATGCCCAGCCTCCCCTCCACAGCTCTTAACAGTGCGCCCAGCCTCCCCTCCAGAGCTCTTACCAGTGCACCCAGCCTCCCCTCTACAGCTCTCACCTGTGCACACAGCACCCCCTCCAGAGCTCTCCCCAGTGTGCCCAGCCTCCCCTCCATGGCTCTCACCAGTGCACTCAGCCTCCCCAACAGAGCTCTCTCTCACCAGTGTGCCCAGCCTCCCCTCCACAGCTCTCACCAGTGTGCCCAGCCTCTCCTCCACAGCTTTCACCAGCATGCCCAGGTTCCCCTCCAGAGCTGTCACCAGCTTCACCTAGCCTCCCCTTCACAGCTCTCGCCCATGTGCCCAGTCTCCCCTCCACAGCTCTCACCAGTGTGCCCAGCCTCCTCTCCACAGCTCTCACCAGTGCACCCAGCCTTCCCTCCACAGATTTCACCAGTGCGCCCAGCCTCCCCTCCACAGCTCTCACCAGTGCGCCCAGCCTCCCCTTCACAGCTCTCACCAGTGCGCCCAGCCTCCCCTACACAGCTCTCACCAGCAAGCCCAGGTTCCCCTCCACAGCTCTCACCTGTGCGCCCAGTCTCCCCTCCACAGCTCTTATCAGTGCGCCCAGCCTCCCCTCCACAGATCTCACCAGTGCGTCCAGCCTCCCCTCCACAGCTCTCACCAGTGCGCCCAGGTTTCCTTCTACAGCTCTCACTGGTGCGCCCAGCCTCCCCTCCACAGCTCTCCCCAGTGCGCCCAGCCTCCCCTCCACATCTCTTGCCACTGCGCCCAGCCTCCCCTCCACAGCTCTCACCAGTGCGCCCAGCCTCCCCTACACAGCTATCACCAGCAAGCCCAGGTTCCCCTCCACAGCTCTCACCTGTGCGCCCAGTCTCCCCTCCACAGCTATCACCAGTATGCCCAGCCTCCCCTCCACAGCTCTTATCAGTGCGCCCAGCCTCCCCTCCACAGATCTCACCAGTGCGTCCAGCCTCCCCTCCACAGCTCTCACCAGTGCGCCCAGGTTTCCTTCTACAGCTCTCACTGGTGCGCCCAGCCTCCCCTCCACAGCTCTCCCCAGTGCGCCCAGCCTCCCCTCCACATCTCTTGCCACTGCGCCCAGCCTCCCCTCCACAGCTCTCACCAGTGCACCCAGACTCCCCTCCACGGCTCTCACCAGTGAGCCTAGCCTCCTCCCTACAGCTCTCACCAGTGCGCCCAGGTTCCCCTCTACAGCTCTCACCTGTGCGCCCAGGTTCCTCTCCACAGCTCTCACCTGTGCACCCAGCCTCCCCTCCACAGCTCTCACCAGTGCACCCAGCACCCCACCATTTACAGCTCTCACCTTTGCATACTCCAACCCTTCTACCTCCCTGCTTGCCCCCACCCAAGGTTCATAACTCATATTCCACTGTAAGATCTGCTGTTGCTGACACTGCTTTATTACACGGGGGCTTTTTCAATACAGTGTAGTATGCACATCACACTCACTCACTGCTTTGCCTCTTTTACTAGGCAGCTTCTATGTCAGACCTGTAGCACACAGCCAAGGAATTGTGAAGCACTTCCCTCAGCTCTGTGTTATCTGTCTGGCAGGCGGTGGGTGGGCTGGCAGGTGGGGACAGAAGTCAGCAGCTCTCAAATTAAAGGAAAAAATTGCTGTTGTGTTGTGGGAACCAGGGCCACTCACCAACAGATGCAGGACACGTGTCCCAGGTGTACAGCACTAGTGACACCCAGATTGAAATATTGCAGAGTTTGTAGTGTAGCATGATCTAAAGTTTGTGATCTCGATTCTGTCACCCACTTCAACTTTTCTCTCTCTTTTCTCTTTGCTGCCTTCCCTTTCTTTGGTTTCATTCCCTGTTCTTGTCACACTTCTTCATATTGCGCCATTAGTGTTCTGAACCTTTTCTGATAGAGGCCCCAGGCCAAAAAGCCAGGCCACTCAGAGGAACACCCATAAGTACCTTGCACTGTTGCACCACCACTGCTTTTTTTTTTTCACCTGCTATTTTGGATAGAGTGGGGACTGATTAAAACTACTGTATAGATTTTTTGTTGCCATCTGTGTCTCATGGGGGGGGGGGGGGGTTGTTACCCTTTACTTCCTGTTGTGTAGACACAACAGGAAGTGAGAGGAAATCGTATACCCTCTTAAACAGCAGGAAAAACCTGACAATTGTCATAACCCCTCAGCACTTCATATAAAAACAAATGCTTTGGTTTTAGATAGCGATGCACTGATACCATTTTTTTTTACAATGAGTACAAATACCGATCCATTTTTTTTTAGTCATGAAGTATCAAAAGAACTCTGGACAGCCGCACACCGGAGAAAGATAAAATCCTGTGTAGTTTATTTAAAAAACAGGAATCACATCAAATCCAATGGTCCACAGCAATGCAAAAAGGGGGGTACAAGAGCTGACGCGTTTCGCACTATATACAGTGCTTACTCATAGCTATAGCAGGAGAAAGAGCATTCGCCCTGAAGGGCTATCCTGGAGCGGTGGTTACCTTTTCCTATCCTTTTTTTTTAGTACTCGCCGATACCAATTACCGATACCTACCGCAACTGTTTTGTTTTAACTTCAGCTGTCAGCAATGGTGCAAAGCATTAAAAAGTTATTTACAAATTAAATAAACTGATTTTTTTTTTTTAATTTAGTGCTTTTTCAATGTGAAATGTGTAAATACCGTGTAAAAATATTCACTAACAAAGCGAACAAAAAAAAAGTTTTAATTGTTCATCGTTTATAAAATAGACGTGAACAAAAGAAAAAAAGCAGGAAAATAATAATAAAATGAAGGAGAATAGGGAGTTAATTAAGGCTGATTATAGAAAATGATGGGTTATTAAGGGGTTAAACAGGGGAACATTTGTTCATCCCTTTGATCTGCAGATGAAGAAACAGGAATATACAAAAAGAAACAATGTTTAGTGTTTCAGGGCTGAGCAATGTTGTTAAAGTGGGGTGCCCCCTAAAAATTTTTTTTTTAAAGTCAGCAGCTACAAATACTGCAGCTGTTGACTTTTAATAATCGGTCCAGCGATGCGGGGGATCGAAGCCCCCCCCCTTCCCCCGTCCGCGGCGCTGGCATTCTCACTGAGGGCACCCACTGCGCACGCGCAAGCGGCGCCGAGCGCCGTGATACGCCACGCAGTCATCTGGGACCTGTCACGTGTCCCAGATGACTGACTGCGCCAAGGGAAAGTGATGTCAGTGGAGGCAGACTACAAGGGACCCCCTAGCAACAGGCATTTAGAAGTGAGTAAAACATTATTTTTTTCCAATTATTTAATTTTTAATTTTTTTATGAATTTTAAGGTATTTTTTTTTTTTGATGGAAACACCACTTTAATAAACATTGCCGGCTGCTTTTTTTTTGACAGCTCCAATTACCGGACTTCTTTAACACCGAGGAGACCCACTGACAGCTCAAAGAGCCGATCCTGAAAGTATCGGTTTCAGGTATCGGTGCATTTGCACGAGTACCGATACTTGTACAAATACTCTGTATCGGCACCGATACCGATACTAGTATCGGTGCAACCCTAGTTTTAGATACACTTTAGGCTACATAGACATATATGGTGGAATTTGGAAATGCCTTTCACTGGCATATAAAACATATATTTTATATTAAAAAAAAATGCTTGCAAATAGCAGAGAAGGGTTTAAACTTATTATTGAGTTCAAGTGCATATCAGCTATGTGTACATTAGTAGAAGCTCTGTCATTAACTTCCAGCATTCTATTCATTGATAATAGAGGTATTTAAATCTTGTCTGGCAATGCACAAGCAGATCTTTGTTGCAATTATAACTTTACTTTCTCAAGGCTGGGGGTATGATAATATGCAGATCTGCAGATCTCTTAAACCAAAAAAATGATGTACTGTTTGGGGGCGTTGGTGGTGAATAATAATGGACTTAAAGGAAGTCCATTATTATTCAGTCATACTTAGCTATGACATGAGGAAGTCAAGAGTACAACACTACTTTTTTTTTTTTTTTTCATTCTTACACATACTGTATGTATGAGTGTTATACTATATGGTCAGTTTATAAGCAAATAGTGTAGGTGGATAGGTGGCTTAAGCTGTAATGAGTACTGAGCAAGAAACTGCATAAAAAGTCACACTCAACAATAGACAATAATTAGAAATAATTAGAAATAAATGAAGATCACTCTTCAGAGGGCAATACCTGTTTAAATTAGCCTTCAGAGCTTATGTAAGCTGGCTTGGTGTACACCGGCTTGAAGTAGTTTGAAGCACCTGAAAGCATGTTGCATTTGCCCATCTACAGTACATAAACCCTAATGCCGCGTACACATGGTCGGAATTTCGGATGGAAACAGTCTGATGGGAGCTTTTCATCGGATTTTCCGACCGTGTGTATGCCCATCTGTCTTTTTCTGTCGGAATTTCCGACGGACTTTGGATTGAGAACCTGTTCTTAATTTTTCCGACGGAAAACCTTTCTATCGGATTTTCCGATCGTGTTTATGCAATTCCGACATGCAAAATTCCGTTGCATGCTCGGAAACAATTTGCCGCATGCTCAGAAGCATTAAACTTCCCCTTTATAGTGCAGTCGAACGTTTTTTAAGGCATGGTGTTATTGACCGTCGGAATTTGTTGTGACCATGTGTAGGCAAGACAGTTTGAGCGAAATTCCGTCGGAATTTCCGACGGGAAAACCATCAGAGCTTTTTCCGACGAGAATTCCCACCGTGTGTACACGGCATTAGGGTATTTAACTTGCATTTGAGATAATTTTGAGAGGCTTACAAGTTCCATCAAAGGCCCTTCACTGGTGCATCTGACGTACAGCTGATCTGCTGATCATCTAAGCAAAATCAAGTTACTTTAAGTTGATTTTGCATTCCAGTTCTGATGTGAATATAAGCTTGTATACACAGGCCCTTAACTGAAACAAAGCTGCTAGCCAAGTTGGTGCATTGGAGAAAGAAAACCACTGGTTTGACCAACTTGCACATGGTAAATCCACACTTTGAAGCCCAATCCATGTTCTAGACTTGATAACCCAAGCATGCTTCTATTACAGCATTGGCATCGTAAAGTATGGGCAGCGCCTCTTTCCACACCTCACCTGCATTGTTCCACCACAAGTGTCTAATTTTCTAGGCAAGAAAAGAATGGGGTTTGTCTTTCTAAGGATGTTGTCAACAACTAGAAAATATGACTGAACCAGGAACAGAGGAAATATCAATTACAGAGACACTCTTAAAAATATATGGTGTTGGTGGTGGTTATGAGAGGCTTACAGGTAAAAAATTCCTTGATTTGTTTCGAACTGTAGCACTTCGCCATAAGCCTGGTTCTCATCTCCACTCATGGACTCCATCTTTGTATATATGTATTTTTTACATGTTATTATGTATGCTGCCTATTATTATTTGTAGTATGAGAAATTCTTTATTCTCTGCAAAGCTTAATAAAGAGCCACTAATAACTCTCTTCTGGACTATATCAGAAATGAGTTGTCAGTCTGTATAACAGAATTAACATGCAATTTTTTAAATGGAAACAGAAGGAATAGAATATATACAATGAGATCTCTATGTACTGATTTTGGCTCCCAGCTTTCAATAAAAATAGAATAGTAATGCAGCCAAGATTTTAAGAAAAAGCTTGCAGTCCTAAGGTCAAAAACATCGTTAAAAAACCATTGATTTGGAGAATGATATAAGGCATTTAGATTTTATCAGTCATTAGATTAGACCAGATGGAAAAATTTAAGAATTTCTGATTGGTTGCCATTAGTTTATTGTATACATCATTCCTTTCCTTGTAAAATAAGCCCTATAGCCCATTGCATACATTGGCATGATGTTCATCTTTGTAAGCTGGTGAAGCCTGTATGAGTTACATGGGTACTAGAAAAGACAAACAGTTAGATACTGAAGTTATGATTTTTCTCTTCCAAAATATTTTTTATTGAAAAGTTTTATTTATTTTTTTAACAAAGGACACAAGGCGGGAAAATTATGTACAATGGAACAAAAATTAGTCACAAAAACGGGTTACATAAACATTGGGGTTTAGCAGGGTTAGGGAAGATCGTTTTATCATCCCAGAAGTAACTTAAACAGTCAGAGGTAGACTTTGTGAGTATTTTAAAATTTACAGTCAATGGAGTATGCCTGTTCTGGGTGAAGGGCAGGGTACAATAAGATTGCCATATTTCCCCTCCCATCAGGCTCTTTGGGTGAAGCCCATCAAGGGCATGTATGGTGTAAGCTGGATATCAAAGTCTACACTGAGGAGGGGAATAGGTAATAGGTTAGTGTATATGGAAAACAGAGGGGGATTTCTTGAGGTATAGGTGGCTAACTGATAGGAATGTGTAGTTTTGGTTTGCTGGGGGGAAAGGGAAGATCTGGGTGGTGGAGACTCTGGCTGAGGGCATTGAAGACCTCTGTGCCACAGACATGTACATATTTGAGTATTAGTAGTGGCTGTTCTCCTCTAGTTTGTAGGTAGCAAATGACCAAGTGCTGTGTAGGGAGTATGTTGTCCATTGCCAAGCAGTGCCCTGTGAATTAGCTTTTCTGTGTCCAAATTTATCTGAGGGAACTCGAATAGTAGGTAGGTATTGTGATTTCCACAGCCGTGGAATAAGGCATTTGGCTGCATTCAGCAAGTATGGTATATGTATATTGTGTACTACCCAAACAAGTGACTAAGAGGGTGAAGAAACAGACATGTGCCCCTCTATGTAATACTTGAAGAAATCCTGTATTTGGAGAGTAGGACTACCCAGAAAGTGTGGAACAACTATTCATGTGTTCTATTAGCATATTGTTTTTACTTGCTGCTTATGGTAAGTTTGTTACCTAATTTGACTAGACAAATATTTTATATACTGTACTGTATCTATATCCCCATATGCACACTCACACACATTCACACACCCTCGCTTTGATTATTCCGCATGATATAAGTATTTTTAAATAAATACATTTTTTTAATTTACCTTGAGAGAATGTTCTGCTTCTTAAAAAATTGTATTTTCTAACCCAAGCTACAGTTTATCTTTATGGTTAAAGTTGAACTCGGGCCAAAAACAATTTTTTTGGACATTCGCACTGCAAAACTAAATTAAAGAGGAACTAAACTTCATCTGAGCACAACAAACTGAAAACACCCTTTAATTCATTTTTTATATTCAAAGAAAATTCACCCATCTATCCATGTCTCAATGCATTATTTTGTGGAGAAATCACTTTGAAATATACCCTGTAGCATTTCTAGTCTTTGCCTTCTTGTGTAAGGGCAGATGATTCATGTAGAACTTCCTAGAATCAATTTGCCCTTAGCTCAGACATGCAGGCAGAAGGGGGTGCTTAAAGTGGTGCTCCAGCCCCCCACCAAAAAATTACCACCCCTACAAATACTGTAGCTGCTGACTTTTACTATTAGGGCACTTACCTGTCCAAGGATCCTGCGGTGTCCTCACCCAAACCAATTCTTGAATCGGTTATCAGGGTGCTGGCGCCGTCATCTTGGGTAAGGGAAACAGGCAGTGAAGCCTTGTAGCTTCTCAGCAGGTTTCCTACTGTGCATGTGCAAATCACGCTGCACTTTCTCAATGGGCCAGCTGCGGCAAGGGCTGAACTTCAGGCTAAGTTTGTTGTGGCAAACTCAGCAGGAACTGTGGAGGTGTTCCAAGCTCCACCTTTAGTGGAGTAAGGTCCTGGACACTCTTAACAGAGTGTTTCAGGCTAATATTGGTCAGGATCCCAAGTCTTGTTTGCTGGGCATTGTGGATGGCCTTCAAGTGAAGGAGGTCACCAAACAGGCCAAAGCCAGAGTCTTGTTCCAGGCCAGAAAACAAATCCTTAGACATTGGAATGCAGTTGAACCTCCCTTATGGAAGGAATGGGTGGAAATGATGGGAGATACGATTCATTTGGAAAAAAACATTTATCAGCATAGGGGCAGTTCACACAAATTTCAAGCACTATGGTCGCCTTAGCTTGACATTCCAGGACTTTCCCCGACTGACCTAATCTTGGACAGGATCCTGTATGGATAGCATCATTATCTTTATGAAGGTTATATGTGGAGTAAATGTGGAGTAAGAAATGCTCATAATTTAACACTGTGGTTAGAAATGTTATGTTTATTTCCATACCGATGTGACATTGTTAGATTTGTCACAAAAAATGTAGTGGATTTCTGTTAAAATCTCTGGATTGTTAAAATGACTTGTAATCGACAGAATTTCTTTTCAATAAAACTTTATTGATTTATAAAAAAAAAAAAAAAACAATACATTATACTACTGAAGTGTATGCCAATTGTGTATGCTGCTGATTTTTGTGAAAAAGACATGCTTTGCTTCCTGTGAAAAGAACATAAGATGATTTCTCAATGGATGAGGTACCAGGAGATTGGCCCCAATATTCAGTGTACTTCTGTAATGTTCAATCGGTTAGCAAGGTTTTTAGGACTGCCCCTTTGATTTCATGGAATACAAGGGGGCCTAATTCTCCAATTAAAAGATCTCTGTTATTCAAATTTTTAAGGTCTTATGACCCTCTTATTTGTATATTTCAAGAAACCCACCTGGTGGGTAGTAAAACACTTCAGTCTAAAAAAATCCTTGGGTGGGACACCACTACCACTCCAGCTATTCCTATTCGCTAGGGATGTGAGTATTCTGGTGTGGAAATCCTTACCCTTCTATTTTTTTCACCTAGAGTTAGATCCAGATAGACGATATATTGTAATATATGCTATGATAGAATGTTTAAAATTGGTGCTGGTGGGACTCTATATACCTCCTCCTGCTTCCCTTCGCATACTTCATAGAATAACAGCTACATTTGCCAATGTTTCTACTGACAATATCATTATTATGGGTGATTTCAATATGCCTCCAGATCCTGAGTTAGCTCGGCTCGCCACTGTTAGCGGAGCTTTGTCTAAACTCTCGGCTGAGGCTGAGGCGTATAGCTTTACTGATGTGTGGAGATGGAAATACCCGTATACTAGAGAATACTCGTGCCACTCAGCCAAATATACATTTTTCTCTGCGTATGTGAGGGGCCTTCTTCTTCCCAAGATCCAACAGGTGTCTATTCTTCCTAGGGGATCTCAGATCATGAATCTGCCTCAGAATCTGTAGTGTGGGATGTCTTTAAAGCCTTTAGCAGGGGTCACTTGTCTAGAGCTGAGGCGGATGCCTCTTTCATGGAGAGACAGTACATCAAGACCAGGGATCAACAAGTGTATGACCAACTACAGGATCTGACCAGAACAGTACTTCTGCTTCATACCTCCTTAACTTGAAAGAAGCTGCTTCAGCAATCTAAAAGGAAATTTGAGCAGGGGAGCGTAATGGTAAGTTGCTCGTCTGGCTTGCCAGGGAGAAATCTGCCTCTAGTAGTGTACCTTGTATAGTTGATACTGCCGGGTTACTGCAGATGGATTCTAAGACAATTACTGGCTGTTTTGCATTCTACTATACCACACTCTACACTTCCAGAGTGACACATTCGTTAGATAACCTTAGTACCCAGTGCCGACCCTGACCTCCCTGGGGCCCTAAGCAAAATTCTGCTAAGGGGCCCTCTACCTGATGCTGTGAGCTATGTAAACCATTTGCCATTGCCACACAGTCACACCTGACACTTACATCAGGGTCCCCAGAGAGCCCCCCTTAAATCAGTTTACATTAGCTAGTCTCCTCCTACATCAGGGTCCCCAGAAAGCCTCCCCTTACATCAGGGTCCCCAGAGAGCCTCCCCTTGCATCAGGACCCCAGAGAGCCCCTCCTTACATGAGGGTCCCCAGAGAGCCCCCTAACATCAGGATCCCTGGAGAGCCCCTCCTTACAGGAGGGTCTCCAGAGAGCCCCCCCCCTTACATCAGGGTCCCCAGAGAGCCCCTCCTTACATCAGGGTCCCCAGAGCGCCCCCCTTACATCAGGGTCCCCAGAGAGCCTCCCCCTACATCAGGGTCCCCAGAGAGCCTCCCCCTACATTAGGGTCCCCAGAGAGCCTCCCCCTACATTAGGGTCCCCAGAGAGCCTCCCCCTACATTAGGGTCCCCAGAGAGCCTCCCCTTACATCAGGGTCCCCAGAGAGCCTCCCTCTACATTAGGGTCCCCAGAGAGCCTCCCCCTACATTAGGGTCCCCAGAGAGCCTCCCCTTCCATCAGGGTCCCCAGAAAGCCCCCCTCAAATCAGTGTCCTCAGAGAGTCTCCCCCTACATCAGGGTCCCCAGAGAACCTCCCCTACATTAGGGTCCCCAGAGAGCCTCCCCCTACATTAGGGTCCCCAGAGAGCCTCCCCCTACATCAGGGTCCCCAGAGAGCCCCCCCCTACATCAGGCTGCCCAGAGAGCCTCCCCTTACATCAGGGTCCCCATAAACCCCTCCTTACATCAGGGTCCCCAGAGAGCCCCTCTTACTTCAGTGTCCTCAGAGAGCCCCTACTTACATCAGGGTCCCCAGAGAGTCTCCCCCTACATCAGGGTCCCCAGAGAGCCTCCCCTTACATCAGGGTCCCCAGAGAGCCTCCACTTACACCAGGGTCCCCAGAGAGCCTCCCTACTTACACCAGGGTCCCCAGAGAGCCTCCCCCTACATCAGGGTCCCCAGAGAGCCTCCCCCTACATCAGGCTGCCCAGAGAGCCTCCCCTTACATCAGGGTCCCCATAAACCCCTCCTTACATCAGGGTCCCCAGAGAGCCCCTCTTACTTCAGTGTCCTCAGAGAGCCCCTACTTACATCAGGGTCCCCAGAGAGTCTCCCCCTACATCAGGGTCCCCAGAGAGCCTCCCCTTACATCAGGGTCCCCAGAGAGCCTCCACTTACACCAGGGTCCCCAGAGAGCCTCCCTACTTACACCAGGGTCCCCAGAGAGTCTCCCCTTACACCAGGGTCCCCAGAGAGCCCCTCCTTACATCAGGGTCCTCAGAGAGCCCCCCTTACACCAGGGTCCCCAGAGAGCCCCCCCCCCTTACACCAGTGTCCCCAGAGAGCCTTCCCTCTTACATTAGTGTTCCTAAAGGCCCCCCTCTTACATCAGTGTCCCCAGAAGGCCCCCGTCCTTACATTATTCTCTCTAGAGGCCCCCTTCTTACATCAGTGTCCCCAGAAATCCCCCCTCTTACATCAGTGTCCCCAGAAATCCCCCCCCCTCTTACATCAGGGTCCCAAAACAGCTGACTCCCCCCCCCTTGCAGAGGTTCCCCTGTACCTGGCTGGTGGAGGTGGGAGGTGGCGTTCGGCAGCTCTATGGTGTCCACAGTTCTATCTCCGAATGTATACAGCGGAGAGGGGAGGGGCCTCTGACCCGGCATCAGCAACAGTGTTCAAGCAGAGTGAAAGTGAAACTGATACCTGCCCGGGTCAGAGGCCCTTCCTTCTCCTCACCACTGTATACACTGATATTTGAGAGAGTACTACAAGCCCCAGGGAGATCCCGCCGCCCACACAGGCACCATAGAGCTGCCTATCGCCACCTTCCACCTCCTCCCACCTCTCTCCACTGCACTCTAAATGGCCAGCCAGAGGTGCGGGGGGGAAGCTGGATCTTGGGGCCCCCCCACAGCGATATAAAGGAAGGGCCCAGTCGCAAATGTGACTGCAGCGACCCCATTCCGCCACTGGATGTTGTAAACATTAATTGAAGGGCTATCACATGAGGGGGAGGCGGGGCCTCGAGTAATTTGCGGGGTCCTACGCAGCTTGCGTAGTGAGCGTATAGGGCGGATGGGCTCTGTTAGTACCTATCTCTCTGAAGTTGACTTTCCTGTCCTCACGTCTACTTATAGAGACCGGTTGGAGTCCCCTATTATGCTTAAAGAGGTGCAGGTGGCTATATCCTCCATGCAGGCTGGGAAGACTCCGGAACCTGATGGCTTTCTGGCTGAATTATATAAGATCTATGCTGAAGAATTTGCCCCTAGAATTTATGCTATGTTTTTGACCTCCCTGCGGACAGGTTCTCTTCCGCCTAGAATGTCTGAGGGTGATAGTGGTGGTGCCTAAGACTGGCAAGAATATGGATCTGTACACCTCATATCATTCAGATCAGTCTGGTTTTATGCCGGGCAGAGGCACTTATATAAATGTTCGTAGATTGTTCACTTATATTGCTCTGGTGGCAGAGGAGAGTCCTGGGGTAGTGGTCTCTCTAGATGCAAAGAAAGCATTTGATTCAGTTGAATGGGCCTACCTGTGGATGATGTTGGAGTGTTTTGGATTCAGACCTAAGTTTATCTCTTGGTTAAAACTTCTATACACCAACCCGACGGCTAGAGTATGGGTCAATGGTACACTGTCCCTTTTCTTTGTGGCGAGGGACGAGGCAGGGATTCCTGCTCTCTCCAGGCCTTTCGGCTCTGGCTATTGAGCCCCTGACGTTCCTTCTTTGTCAGGACCCCAGGGTGAGGGGAGCTCCCGTGGGACCACTACAACAAAAATTATCCCTGTATGCTGACGACTCCTTATTGTACCGGATTCCTTTCTGAGATCCGCGCTGGAAGTTATAGACCGTTTGGCCAGTACTCTGAGATACATATTAACTGGGATAAGTCGGTCCTCTGTTCCCTTTATCCCTCGGGTTCTGGACTGGTACACATACACCACTACAGTAGGTGGAGGAGTTCAGCTATCTGGGGGTCTGGATTAGGGCGAGGTTGGCTGCCTATCTTGAGGATAATGTTAGTCCCTTAATTGCCCAATTATGTCAGTCATGGAAGACCTTACCTTTATCACCTGTGTGTAGGGTGAACTTGCTAAAAATGGTATTCCTGCCCAAATTTCTTTATATTTTTTTAGGAACTCTCTGATACCTATACCTAAGACAACCTTCACTAAGTAGGATAGTCTCATAGTACCCTTTATTTGGGTGGGAAAAACTCAGAAGTTGGTCATGAATATGTTCCAGCTCCTTCTATCTCAAGGGGGTTTGGCGATGCTAAATTTCCAACTCTATTACTGGGTGGCGGTGTTAGTAACTGTACGTTGGTGGTTTAGTTAGCATAGGCATAACCTGGCTGTAACGATGGAAAACACTCTCTTGGGGTCTTATGCAGCAATTTATAGAGGGCCTAAGGCCTATC
The DNA here is from genome assembly GCA_028564925.1 of Lithobates sylvaticus. Classification (NCBI taxonomy): domain Eukaryota; kingdom Metazoa; phylum Chordata; class Amphibia; order Anura; family Ranidae; genus Lithobates; species Lithobates sylvaticus. Next base: position 420,134,463 of record CM053030.1, read on the forward strand.
CCTCAGTCGCGGCCCCCATGTGCATGACATTTAGAGAATGGCAGCAAGCTAGGGAGGTATATAGGGTAGACTCCACTCTTTCTCCGCAAACACCCCTTCGAGGTAATACAAGACTTCAGCACCTTCTTTGCTTACCAGAGCCTCAGATTTAGTCCACTAAAGGAATTACAGCTTTGAAACACATTTTCACTGATGGTAGTTTCTCCTCCTTCCCTGTATTAAGGGAGGAATATGCCATACCTGCCTCTATGTAAGTTAGATACTTGCAACTTAGGCACGCAGTGCAAGCCCAATTTCTTGAACCTATGAGCCTGTTGTTGGGAAGCATGGAGGATGTTGTAGCTACAACCAGAAATTGTTTCTATTGTATGCTCTTTAATCTGCTAGAAGGGAAATTCTTATTAACTGGAAACAACCTATCCTGCCTACAGTGGGAAACTAGATAGCTGCAATAAATGCAGTTTTACCATTATATAAACCAGGGATTTTTTTCAGCAGGAACGTGGGGGAACGCAGTTCCGGCACCTCCAGCGCTGACTGTACTGTATGTAATGACAAGGGGTGCTGGAGTGTGCTGCAGGGTCTACTGATTGGGTTCAATTGGGATCAATTTTAGCTGGAGGGGATCTATTTTTGAAGGGGGGGGTCTATTGTTGCTGGTGGGGGACCTACTGTTGCTGGGGGTGAGTCTTCTATTTCTGGGGGGTCAGTTGTTGTTGGGAGATATCTACTGTTGAGGGAGGGGTCTATTGTTGGCTGACAGAGAGTCTATTAATGCTGGCTGAGGGGAGATCTGTTGTTGCTGCTGGGAGTCTATTGTTGTTAGTGGGGAATTTTGTTGTGGGTAGTGCATTGTTGTTAGGGGTATCTATTGTTGCTGGCGGGGGGCTATATTGTTACTGGCTGCAGGGGATCTATTTTACTTGCTTTTCTTGTTATCAGTACCAAATTCCATACAAATGACTTAGCACCACAAAATGATACTTGGTTCTGTATTCTCTAAAAGGGCAGTAATGGGAGGTGGGTAGGGGATGGAACCAAGAAATGTTGCTAAGAGGTGGGTGGGGGGGGGGGGGAAGGGGTGACTCATAAATTGGGAGTTCCTTCACCTATTCTCTGAGAAAAAAAGCCCTGATATAAACTAAGTTGGTGCACCCAGGCCACACGTTACGTTAAAGTCTAACTCAAGGTGGCAGAAAAATCACCACCTCCCCACCAACCCTCCCACACTGCATGGCTTGGTCAGCACACAGCACTGACCGCTACACCGATGGCATGGACCATCACAGCCAGTATGGGAGTCGGGAGGGGTGGTTAGGATATTCAAAGTTAGTTGGCCTTTTCACTTTTCATGTAAAGGTGAATTTACCCTTTAAACCCTGCAGTGTAGGAGAGGTAGGGGAAGCACTGCAATGGTCATTTTCTGCTGCCTGGATTTGGGCTTTAATTCTGATTGGTGCCAATGGTTTACTGCAGTGGTTCTCAACCTCAGTCCTCAAGTACCCCCAACAGGCCATGCTTTGGGAATTTCTCTTAGATAAAATAGCTGTTCTAAATACCAAGCCATTGACTTTGATTTAAAGCACCTGTGCAAGATAAAGGAAAACCTGCAAACATGGCCTGTTGGGGGTACTTGAGGACTGAGGTTGGGAACCACTGGTTTACTGCATACTGCCAGTCTCTGCATTGTTAAGAAATGAAATGGTTTATTACTAGCTTCTATTCTGTGTGATGTTCAGCCCACGAAAAGCTGCTACTTTCATTTTTGGATCTCCTTTTTCTCACCTTCTAAAAGTGCCAAGAACTGTGTTCCTCTATTCTGGTAACAGAAAAAAATATGTGGTTAGTGTTATACTCTTACATCTCTTATGCTAATACTTATTGCTTGCAACCACTGTAAGGAACAGAAATATAGGCCATTTTGGCCTTCACTATTAAATGGCCACAGAAGTGTGAAAATTAATGAACTGAGACATCTTTTTGTGATAAATGTTGAATGGAAAGAGGAAATGGAAGCATTTTTTAGTTTACATAGTAGTTCAGGTAGAAATCACCTAAATATAGGCTGGTCAACAAAACATTATTGTATTGTAAAAGTTTAGCATGAATTGAAAAAAAAAAAAAAAAAAAGTTTCATTGTGTTGAGGGCCATTTTGCAACTTTCTTAAAATGTAAGTCAGGGCAAAAAAAAATTGCAGTACACAGTATCTTTGTAATACGTGCACATTTCTCTGTGTTTTATCCCTTTAAAGAGCCTCCAAGTACAGAAAAACACCCTTGATCTGCCAGTAATGCACTTAGCACCTTAGTTTCAGGGCTGCAATTAGAAATTATGGGGCCCTATACAGCCTACCTCACAGCTGCCCCCTAAAGGCTCCCATAGTTACTGTATAATAAAGGCTTTTAACAATAGCCTTCTTTTTGACTTGCCCAATGACTCCTCTCCTCTTTCCCCTTCCAATGTCCCCTGTTACCCATATCACTGCAGACTGAGCAGCCCCTCCTTCTGGTCTCTGACAGCATCTGGGAAGAAGCATTCAGTGGAAAAGCAGCTGTTCCTTGCATCTGTGTCATATTTGAGAGATTTCCCTTAACTTCCTGTCCCATAGCCAAAAAGGAATTACTGGTAATCATAGGTGTGCGCAGCCTATTGCATTGGGGTGTGCACCCCAAAGCTCAAACACACATGCGTGTGTGTATATATATATATATATATATATCTATAGATATAGATATATATCTATAGATATATATATATCTATATATATATATTTATGGCAGTAGGGCAGTGGACGATGTCAGTAGAGCAGTGGACAAGTCAGTAGGGCAGAGGACAAGTCAGTAGGGCAGTGGACGATGTCAGTAGAGCAGTGGACAAGTCAGTTGGGCAGAGGACAAGTCAGTAGGGCAGTGGACGATGTCAGTAGAGCAGTGGACAAGTCAGTAGGGCAGAGGACAGTGTCAGTAGAGAAGGGGATGGTAAGGCTGAGATTGGTGGCAGTAGTTACCGTATTATTTTATTTACAATATTATTTTTTATTATTTTTCGTTACAATGTTTTTAGGAGCCCCATTAGGGGGCTTTGGTGAAATATCAGGGGTCTAAACAGACCCCTGATCTCACTTTTGAGATGGAGAGATTTTGCAGTCCCTTTCTCTGCAGCCAGGCAGCAGGGGGGAAACTGCACAGTACAGGGTGATTAGGGTGTGCCCAGGCACACCTGGCACCCCATGTGCGCACACCTATGCCGGTAATAGAAAATCCTTCCAAAGTAAGGGAAACCCAGTTGTAATGAGGATCACTTGAAATAGTGTCCCGATTGGAAGATTTCCACTCTGTTCCAGTTCTGGTGACAACCCAAATTTGGAATTTTCTTTCACTTTCAATGATAATGTTACACAAGACAAATGGAAAGGATGAATCGCCTTAACCACTTAAGGACCGCTCACTGTATATATACGTCCTGACTTTGAAGAGGGATATCTCTGTAACGGCAGCAGCTGCTGCCACAACCGAGAAATCCATCTTTACAGGAGGTGGTCCTGTTTACGATAATGGTGGTCTCTGCGGCGCGTTCGCTGCGAGATCACCATTATCGGCAGCGGGAGAGGTGCCACCCCCCTCCCGCTGCTCTCCCGTGCCTTCCGCCACTTACCGGAGCCATCGGTAGCGGCGGAGGCGATCGGGTCCTGCACTCTGGTGGGTATGGAGACGAGTGAGGCTAAGATGGCCCCCACTCGTCTCTATACCATAGGAGGGCAGAAGCGATGTCAAAACGTCACTTCCGCCCATACTTCTTAAAGGAACATTTTTTTCAATGTCATTTTTTTAAATGACATTTTTTTTTTTTATTCCAAGTCCAAATATGAGATCTGAGGACTTTTTGACCCCAGATCTCATATTTAAGAGGACCTGTCATGCTTTTTTCTATTACAAGGGATGTTTACATTCCTTGTAATAGGAATAAAAGTGATACATTTTTTTTTTTTTTAAAACAGTGTAAAAATTAATAAATTCAAGTAAAATAAATAAGAAAAAAAATTGTTTTAAAACACCCCGTCCCGACGAGCTTGCGCGCAAAAGCGAACTTATACGTGAGTAGCGCCGTATATGAAAACGGTAGTCAGACCACACAAGTGAGGTATCGCCACGATCGGTAGAGCGAGAACAATAATTCTAGCCATAGACCTCCTCTGTAACTCAAAAGATTCAACCTGTAGAATTTTTTTAATGTCGCGTATGGAGATTTTTGAGGGTAAAAGTTTGACGCCATTCCACGAGCGGGCGCAATTTTAAAGCATGACATGTTGGGTATCAATTTACTCGGCGTAACATTATCTTTCACAATATAAAAAAAATTGGGCTTATATTACTGTTGTCTTATTTTTTTATTCAAAAAAGTGATTTTTTTTTCCAAAAAAAGTGCGCTTGTAAGACCTCTGCGCAAATACGGTGTGAAAAAAAGTATTGCAATGACCGCCATTTTATTCTCTAGGGTGTTAGAAAAAAAAAACTAAATATAATGTTTGGGGGTTCTAAGTAATTTTCTAGCAAAAAAAAACTGTTTTAAACATGAAAACACTGAGTCTGAAAAACAGGCTTGGTCCTTAAGTGGGGCCACAGACAGCAATAAAAACAGGTGTTCAACTTTCTCTCCACTCTACCAAAAAATAAAAAAAAAGAATTGCCATTAGTTATACTTTAAGCCGTAATGTGGGTTTTTCTTTTACAAAAATGTTTTTTGTATTTTTGAAATTACGTTGGGGGTATGTTACAAGGTCACTTTTGATTAGTTGAAGTTCTTCTATAAAGTAATATGATCATTGTTATGGAACCCAGGGATGCACAGGTGGGGAGTAGGCAAGTCCCTGTCACTATACAATCTATTTTCACCCACCGTATCCTCTGTCTACTCAGCTGCTGTATCAGATCACCCCTAGTGTGATCATACTATTATGTAAAAACTGTATATATACAGCTCCTCAGCAAAAATGTAATTTGTGCTCAATTATATTCTCCAATTCATGCAAACATATACATAAATTTGATATCATAAAAATAAAAAACCTATAAAACGTCATATGTGTCTATATATGTATAGATTAAATGTTCTATACAAATTCATATACACTATATTACCAAAAGTATTGAGACAACTGCCTTTACACGCACATGAACTTTAATGGCATGCCAGTCTTAGTCCGTAGGGTTCAATATTGAGTTGGCCAACCCTTTGCAGCTATAACAGCTTCAACTCTTTGGGAAAGGCTGTCCACAAGTTTTAGGAGTGTGTCTATGGGAATGTTTGACCATTCTTCCAGAAGCGCATTTGTGAGGTCAGGCACTGATATGGAAAAGAAGGCCTGGCTCGCAGTCTCTGCTCCATTTCATCCATCGGGTTGAGGTCAGGACTCTCTGCTGGCCAGACAAGTTCCTCCACCCCAAACTCGCTCATCCATGTCTTTATGGACCTTGCTCTGTGCACTGGTGTGCAGTCATGCTGGAACAAGAAGGGGCCATTACCAAACTGTTCCAACAAAGTTGGGAGCATGAAATAGTCCAAAATGTCTTGGAACTAAGGGGGAAACCCCAACCCCTGCAATACAACCCCACACCATAATCCCCCCCTTCCCCAAATGATTTGGACCAGTGCAGAAAGCAGTTGGGGGTGGAGGAAATTGACTGGACTGCACAGAGTCCTGACCTCAACCCGGTAGAACACCTTTGGGGTGAATTCGAGAGGAGACTGCGAGGCAGGCCTTCTCCTCCAACATGAGTGCCTGACCTCACAAATGTGCTTCTGGAAGAATGGTCAAACATTCTCATAGACACATAGTGAAAAGTCTGAATGGGCGCACTTCCATAAAAATCACCTTTACATAATAGTATGATCACACTAGGGGTGATCTGATACAGCAGCTGAGTAGACAGAGGATACGGTGGGTGGGTTTTTCTCCATGATAGAAAAACGACAATCCATACAGCAATGGGGGTACAAATACAGCACAGCTAACGCGTTTCACACCTTCCTTGGTGCTTAGTCATAGCTATTACCATAGGCACACTCATAAATCTTTGTGGAAAGCCTTCCCAGAAGAGTTGAAGCTGTTATAGCTGCAAAAGGTGGGCCAACTCAATATTGAACCCTACAGACTAACACTGGGATGCCAATAACGTTCATGTGCATCCCAATACTTTTGGTAATATAGAGTATGTCCAAATACCAATATATATATATATATATATATATATATATAATATATATATCTTCAAAAACTACACCATGCTACTCATAAGTCATGAAGGTGCAAATGTCCACTTTTAGTGTTTTGATTCAAAAATAAAGTGCTCATTCAAGATGTCCTGTTTTCCACTGTCTGTCACCATGTGGCTATCCTCCGCCTTCACACCTCACTTACCAGACAGTTTGACCTACTCAGCCCTGGGTCAACTTGCGCGCATAGAAAACAGCAGAGGTTTCCACCATTCCTCCACTCCGTATCCACCAGGGTCATCAACAACTCCTTCAATGGCTCAGGGCTGGTCCATTTAATATCTCCTTCTCCTTTCTCCCAAAACACTCATGCAGGCCATGGGAGAAGCAAAAAGGAATGGCATAGAATAAAATCCTCTTTTATTTTAAATACACATAGATCCAGTAACGCTTACATTTACTAGCGCTGTCTCCCAGCACCTAGATACAATGCTTTTTTACTGCCAGTCCTGGTTCCTGGTGCGTGCTTGGGCCGTGTACGCGATTACGTCATGTAACTCAGCCCCTGTGCAAGCTTTTCATTTGCACTTCACTGTGATATAAGCACCGGTTTGGGATCAAAGCAGCAGCAGATATCCTGAAATAAAGGTGCATACCTAAAAACATTGATAGGAGTCTCTCAGCTGCTTTGGTCATCTGTCAGTAGGTGTCCCCAGCCTGGACAATTGTCCACTGGTCCTGATTGCTAGATCCCCCTATTGATGAACCAATTTTCACTATATTCTTCCCCCCTTGCCTGCACTACAGAGCAATCAAATCATACCTGCAAATTCAACTTTTATTCCTAACATCAGTCTAGATTGTTGAATGCTACAATATATTAGTTTAAAGTCATTCTTCACAGCACCCCATTGTTGAGTGATTTAGTCGCGTTGGTCGATACTGAATGAAAGATAGCTGAAAAACAGACTACACTTCACAAGGCATGTTTTGTATACACGGCGCAGATTGAGTGGTAGAAGTGAAGGCTAATGCAGCACAGAGCAAGAACAATGCGTAAATAGGTTGTAGAAAAAAAAAACCTAGATAAAAAAGTTAAAAAAAAATAAAAAAGTTACAATATGACGACCTTGCCAGGCTAGATGCAAAATGACAATAAATAATAAACACGTACATTTCCATCTTACCTGATAAAAGGATTCACAGACTCTTTCCATCAATGACCTGGACTATGTATGCAATTTTTTCTTTATATAGATATGTTTTTGTGTTGTTTGTTAAACATATCTAAACAAAATATGATTTACAAAATCACATTACATGAGCGATTTAGGCATAAATTCAGAAAATTACAAAAATATTTCCAAACTGTTTCTCAAAACCATATGTTTGTATGTCACGATGGGTGTCATTTACATTTGTGTCTGTCAATTTATATTTTTAGGTGCACTTTACGCTCTCATTCAACATTAACTAGTTTTAATCATCATGCTGATAGCCTTAGTTCTTCAGTTGCTTCCTGATTTCTGGCCTGGGTCAAATTGATGTCATACATCCCAGGAGCCATCATGAGCATTTTTCTTATACATCTGGAGGAGGGGAGATAAGTTTGCTTTGAATGTAAAAAATTATTTTGAAGTGGTTGTAAATCCTTACATATACCCAAGGCGACTAGTCCCAGGTTATACACAGAGATTAAACAAATCCTCATACATACAGTGGGTGGCTGTACCTGTTTATCTGCAGTCTTCTTTCTCTACAGCTGTTCAAGGTGCAGAATTTATACATTTTATCTGAGATTTCAGAAAGCAGAGGGTGGGGAGCTAAAGTTACACACTGCAGAGCTCAGTGAGGAGAGCTGAGAGATCAGTGGCGGCCCGTCCATAGGGGGCGCCTGGGCGAAGCCCCCCCCCCTCCTTGCAGTTAAAAAAAAAAAAAAAAAAAAATTATTTAAACATGTCCCTTTAAAAAAGGGCGCCGGGCACAGTGCAGTATGCACCGCTCTATCACCAATAGATAGATTCATGCAATGCATGAATCTATCTATTGTCACCGCTGCCGCCCCCTATTCAGGTGTCCGGCCCCTGATCGGGCGCCGGGCATCTGAATTAAAGTGGGGGGGGGGTGTTGCTGGAAGCGCCCCTATTAGAGCTGTAAGCTCTAATAGGGGACACTATTAGAGCGGTGTGCTCTAATAGGCTTCCCTAAGTGTAAACAGCGGGCGCACGGCTGTGCGTTCGCTGATTACACAGTATTGTGTTAGAGAAGCGAATACATCGCTTCCCTAACACAGACCCGCCTCTCAGCCAATCAGGTTGCCAGGTCTGTTACCTGTAACCTGATTGGCTGAAGTCACAGGCGCTGTGATTGGACGCTAGGCGTCCAATCATAGCAAAAGACCTCCTGAGCGCGGGAGAAGAAGAACTCGGACGGAAGATAGCAGAAGACAGGAGGAGCGCGGGAGAAGAAGACCTCGGACGATGAGACACCGCTCGCCGCCTGACGCCGTCACCAGCTGCCCATCGAGACAAGGTAAGTGCAGAGGGCAGGCAGGGGGCACAGTGGCAGCACTTGGAGGGGCACTCTGGCAGCACTTGGAGGGGCACTGTGGCAGCACTTGAAGGGGCACTCTGGCAGCACTTGAAGGGGCACTCTGGCGGCACTTGAAGGGGCACTCTGGCGGCACTTGAAGGGGCACTCTGGCGGCACTTGAGGGGCACAGTGGCAGCGTTTGGGCACAATGGCAGCACTTGAGGGGCACAGTGGCAGCGTTTGATGGGCACAGTGGCAGCGTTTGATGGGCACAGTGGCAGCATTTAATGGGCACAGTGGCAGCATTTGATGGGCACAGTGAGGCTGTTTGTTTGCGCCCCCCCCAACAATTTTGAGCACCAGCCGTCACTGTGAGAGATGATTGGAGGGAAGGAACATGCCCCCTTTCACACAGCACACATGAATAGAGCTAAAGCTGTCAGGCACAGGCAGTGTGCTGAAGCTTCGTCCCACGTCACCTTTTTTACCCCTTGCTGTCAGGAAAACTTGTCAGAAGTGACTCATGCAGATAGCAGAGGAACAAGGCAGCAAATTTGACATTTAGTGCTCTGGATTGAGACAAGTACACACTATAGAGGGATATGCTTTGCTCATATTTCATGTCTGAGATTTACAAACACTTTAAATAGTGTTTTTGGATTGTGGTGCTCAAATACAGCTAAGTTTACTTTAAAAAGCTACCCTAAATACCATACTGCACACAACACCAGAGACAGGTTAGCAGGGAAAAACATTAGCACTCAGACAAGGTTTTCCATGATTTCTGACCACTATTATCTCTGACCAGGATTGGTCAGCAGTTTTTGCAAGAAAAAAATAAATAGTCCATTAACAGGTAGACTAACAAAACTTGCTTCAGAGAGTCCAGAGATTTTCTTCACAGTAATTTTTCTCTGATGGCTGGAATTATTCAACTTCATTCTTGAACAGTCCCAGCCTGTGACTGGATAGTGAAAGGAGAAGCAGCACAGTGATGAGATCATATCTCTGCTATCTCTTTCTATCAGCATTCTTTTTGTCAGCACATCAACTGATTAGTCTTTATACTTTCTTCCGCTCATACTTGAGCCCCCCTGTACAGGAATCACCTACCACTCATATTTCAAAATTTCTACATCAGCAGCCATGTTTCTTCACAGGAAGGTGGGGTAACCAGGGTCCAGGGTAACCACTAGACATGTGCGATTAGTTTCGTACTAATCGAAAATTCGTACGAATTACTGTAAATTTGTACGAATTTCCGTAAATTCGTACATTTGAAATACAAATTGCTATGCTTCCAAATTTTGTACGAAATACGAAATTTTGTTTACGAATTTCGGATCCAAATTCCATTACAACGGAAACGTGACTGGTGTTTTGTTGACCAATCAGAGGTTTTATTCTGCTGCTGAGTGAGGGTTGGGAAAATTACCTTTTTTAATATGGGAGTGGGAGACTGGTACTGGTAGTCGATGGGAGATTCAGAATCGGACAAAATAAGAATGTTCGTTAATTATGATTATTCGTTATGATGAAGTTAAAAAGCCAGGAAGTCAGCACAGCATGGGATGGTGGGAGCCCCTCAATGAGCACAGCACAGGGATGGTTGGAGCCCCTCAATGAGCACAGGTATGGTGGGAGCCCCTCAATGGGCACAGCACAGGTATGGTGGGAGCCCCTCAATGGGCACAGCACAGGGGTGGTTGGAGCCCCTCATAATGATAAATTCATCATAATGAACGTTCGTAATTGTTAAGAAAAGTTAACGAACCTAACGAAAATTAATGGCTAATACGAAACGGAATACTAATATGAAGCAAAACACATTCATTGACGGGGGACATGTCTAGTAACCACAGACTAGGATGGATGCTGAAACATTAATGACTAAAGTATAACTACAAGCATAATATAAATCCACATATGTAAGCTGCCAATGAGCTCCATGTTGAGATCCAAGTACCACCTGAGACATTTTGTAAATACATGTTGATTCAGCCCATAAAACCACTGAATAGGTACTTCCCTGGACAGGGTGACAAAACTAATCCTTCTGCAGAGTAATTACTGCAGCATTGTCCCGCTTGCTGCTGCTGTAGCTGCTTAAATGTTGGCACCATTTATAGCTCTATCAGTAAATAGACAACCCCACAGCCCTTTAAATTACCAGAACAGTGCAAGAGGCTGATACCAGGTCGAATTTGGGTATTTACACCGCTTACATGTAAAAAAGACATTAATGATGCATTAATGATTAAATAGCTGCATTAACTTGTGTCTTTTATATCTTCTTATAGTTCAGCTTTAACTTAACATATATGCATACATAAAAAATCTAATCTGATATAAAGATTATACAATCACAAATAAGAGGTGATCAACATCAATAATGCTCCTGTCTTTCAAAGGCTCCATTAATTTTTAAAAAGTATACATTGCTATGTTTGTTTCTCTCCTACTCCTACCAGGGTATAATTAATGGAATCCTTTATTGTTTCCAGTGCTTTTTAATAACTCTGTTACAGTTCTTCGTTTTCATAATACAATGCAGTAGACATCTAGTTATAAAACTTATAACAACAAGCCTCAGTATTACTTTACCTTTCCGGGAACTGTTTGCATTTACCCTCACAAAGGCTAGCATATGCAAATTAAGATTTTAGAATAAATATACTTATGCATTTGACCCATTTTTCCTGGAAAAAACATTTCACACCCTGAACTCCCACCAATGCATTTTTTGTGCTTTTTGCATTTTGCAGATTTGCACTACAGTCCATTTAAACATGGTTTCCTATGGAACACGTTCTGCAGTGCAAATCTGCAAAATGCAAAAAGCACTAAAAATGCATAGGTGTGCATCAGGCCTAATGCCGCGTACACACGAAGGGACAATCCCGCGGGATTATCCTCTGGACTGAAGTCCAGCGGATAATCCTCTCGTGTGTGGGCGCCGGCGGACTTTTTTGCGCCAAAGTCCGGCGGACCAAAGTTTTAAGTTTGGTTTTAAAATTATCCGCTGGACTTGGCAGTCCGGCGGACAATCCCGCCGTTAGTGGGCAAGTCCGCGGGACTTTTGAAATGAACGGACTTGCCGCTCATCGGCAAGTCCGTTCATTTAGCACGTGACTTCAGGTTACGTAGCTAGCGTAGGCAGTTACTGCCGCCGCGCTAGCTCTGTGACCTGGCATGGATTTAAAGGGATTCCCCACGCCGAAAAAACGGCGTGGGGGTTCCCCCCAAATCCATGTCAGACCCTCATCCGAGCACGCAGCCTGGCAGGCCAGGAAAGGGGTGGGGACGAACGAGCGCCCCCCCCTCCTGAGCCGTACCAGGCCGCGTGCCCTCAACATGGGGGGTGCCCTGGGGAAAGGGGGGCCGTGCGGCCCCCCACCCCAAAGCACCTTGTCCCCATGTTGATGAGGACAAGGGCCTCTTCCCGACAACCCTGGCCGTTGGTTGTCGGGGTCTGCGGGCGGGGGCTTATCGGAATCTGGGAACCCCCTTTAATAAGGGGGCCCCCAGATCCCGGCCCCCCACCCTATGTGAATGAGTATGGGGTACGATGTACCCCTACCCATTCACCTAAGGTGTAAAATGTAAAGTACAAAAACACACACACTTTTGAAAAAAATATTTTATTGCACTGCTCCGGGGGTCTCTTCTGTTCTTGCGGCGGTCGTCGTCTTCCGCGCCGCCGGCGCCTTCTTCTTCTTCTTGTCCTTCTTCTTCCGATGTTGACCCGACGCTCTCTCTGCCCGGAATGCTTGTGCCGTGCTGCGCTGAGACTTATATAGGGGCATGGGGACAGGGTCACATGCACATGTCACATGGTGACCCCGCCCCCTTGTGTTGTCACAGTCCCGGAGGATGCTGGGACTGTGACATCGCAAGGGGGCGGGGTCACCATGTGACATGAACATGTGACCCTGTCCCCCATGTCCCTATATAAGTCCGGAACAGAACAAACATATTACAGCGCACACATGCAAAACTGACATTTACCTCCAGCAAGGCTATTTAAAAGCACCTAGACAGACATTTTCAAAAAACATTATCAAAAAATATGGGGATTTGGTCACACCATATTGCTATATGGTGCTTAAGCCCACTTACTGCGACAAAGTACCCCATGATTAGTGGGTCCTACACTATCCATAGATCGGGAGATCCTGCTTCTCTGAACCAAGGGAGCTAAACTCCTCTATATGGGAGAACATGAGGTCTCCACCCATGACACAGGTGGTCACTAATTGAGGTACTTACTGAATGGGGTGCTCCACCCAAAAGGATTTGGTCAAAATCCATACAATAGACAAAAGAGATATTTGGGGGGCACACCCTAAAAAATGCATAAAGATGGTGCTGCCATAAGACCACACAACAGAACAAACATATTACAGCGCACACATGCAAAACTGACATTTACCTCCAGCAAGGCTATTTAAAAGCACCTAGACAGACATTTTCAAAAAACATTATCAAAAAATATGGGGATTTGGTCACACCATATTGCTATATGGTGCTTAAGCCCACTTACTGCGACAAAGTACCCCATGATTAGTGGGTCCTACACTATCCATAGATCGGGAGATCCTGCTTCTCTGAACCAAGGGAGCTAAACTCCTCTATATGGGAGAACATGAGGTCTCCACCCATGACACAGGTGGTCACTAATTGAGGTACTTACTGAGTGGGGTGCTCCACCCAAAAGGATTTGGTCAAAATCCATACAATAGACAAAAGAGATATTTGGGGGGCACACCCTAAAAAATGCATAAAGATGGTGCTGCCATAAGACCACACAACAGAACAAACATATTACAGCGCACACATGCAAAACTGACATTTACCTCCAGCAAGGCTATTTAAAAGCACCTAGACAGACATTTTCAAAAAACATTATCAAAAAATATGGGGATTTGGTCACACCATATTGCTATATGGTGCTTAAGCCCACTTACTGCGACAAAGTACCCCATGATTAGTGGGTCCTACACTATCCATAGATCGGGAGTCCGAGCGCAGAGCGGCACAGGCATTCCAGGCAGAGACAGCGACGGGTCAACATCGGAAGAAGAAGAAGAACAAGAAGGACAAGAAGAAGAAGGCGGCGCCGGCGGCGCGGAAGACGACGACCGCCGCAAGAACAGAAGAGACCCCCGGAAGACCCCCGAAGGCGGATCGAGACCCCCAGACGACGGCGGCGACGACGAAGAAGGTAGCCGGACTCCTCCGTTCGTGAAAGAGCTAGGTAAAAGAGCAGAAGAGAGCGGAGGAGTCCGGCGAGAAGACCCCCAAGACGGAAGAAGACCCCCGGAGCAGTGCAATAAAATATTTTTTCAAAAGTGTGTGTGTTTTTGTACTTTACATTTTACACCTTAGGTGAATGGGTAGGGGTACATCGTACCCCATACTCATTCACATAGGGTGGGGGGCCGGGATCTGGGGGCCCCCTTATTAAAGGGGGTTCCCAGATTCCGATAAGCCCCCGCCCGCAGACCCCGACAACCAACGGCCAGGGTTGTCGGGAAGAGGCCCTTGTCCTCATCAACATGGGGACAAGGTGCTTTGGGGTGGGGGGGGCCGCACGGCCCCCCTTTCCCCAGGGCACCCCCCATGTTGAGGGCACGCGGCCTGGTACGGCTCAGGAGGGGGGGGGCGCTCGTTCGTTTTTTCGGCGTGGGGATTCCCTTTAAAACCATGCCAGCTTGCGGAGCTAGCGCGGCGGCATTTACTGCTTACGCTAGCTACGTAGCTGAAGTTACGTTCGAAATGAACGGACTGCTCCGTGTGTGGGCAAGTCCGTTCATTTTCAAAAGTCCCGCGGACTTTTGGCCGGCGGATTATCCGCTGGAGAAGTCCGTGCGTGTGTGGGCTAGTCCACACGCTCGGAAAGTCCAGCGGACCTAGCTGGAAAGTCCCGCGGGATTGTCCGCTGGACTAGGTCCGCCGGCAAAAGTCCGCACGTGTGTACGCGGCATTAGTAATACTCTTCACCCACTCTCTTAATTAGTCTACAGATCTGCTGTCTCCATCCCATACTGAGGTAGCTGCACCACCATGTGGACTAATTATCCTATTACTTTAAAGGGGAACTACAATGGTTTTGAGTTGATTTTTTTTTAAATATTATACACACGCAATTTATGCTGTTGAACATTTAATATAGGGTATGAGCCAGAGGCGTAACTAGAATCTTCAGGGCCCCGGTGCAAGAAACCATGAAGGGCCCCCAGCAGCGAAGTAAAGAAATGTATGCGATTGGGCGGGCATACACATGTATATAATATACATGGTTGTATGTGTATATACATTGAGGACGTAAAGTATTCAGACCCCCTTAAATTTTCCACTCTTTGTTATATTGCAGCCATTTGCTAAAATAGTTTAAAGCGGGACTGTACCTGCAAATTTTTTTTTTAATAGCCAGCAGCTACAAAAACTGCAGCTGCTGACTTTTAATAAATGGACACTTACCTGTCACAGGTTCCAGCGATGTCGGCAGCAGAGGCCGATCAATCGCTCGGCGCTCTGCTGCTGCCGGTGTCATTCTCGTGAGGGAATCAGGAAGTGAAGCTTGTGGCTTCACTTCCCGGTTCCCTACTGCGCATGCAGATAGCGCACCGGGACAGGAAGTGACATAAACTCCCGTGGGAGTTTATGCCCGGAAGTGGGTGCAGATACCTGTCTTAGACAGGTATCTGCACCCCCTTCCCCCCTGAAAGGTGCCAAATGTGACACCGGAGGGGGGGAGGGTTCCGAAAAGCGAAAGTTCCACTTTAGGGTGGAATCCCACTTTAAGTTAATTTTTTTTCCTCATTAATGTACACACAGCACCCCATATTGACAGAAAAGCACAGAATTGTTGACATTTTTGCAGATATATTAAAAAAGAAAAACTGAAATATCACATGGTCCTAAGTATTCAGACCCTTTGCTGTGACACTCTATACTTACTATACTTACGACAATACTATATTTAACTCGGGTGCTGTCCATTTCTTTTGATCATCCTTGAGATGGGTCTTCACCTTCATTTGAGTCCAGCTGTGTTTGATTATACTGATTGGACTTGATTAGGAAAGCCACACACCTGTCTATATAAGACCTTACAGCTCACAGTGTATGTCAGAGCAAATGAGAATCATGAGGTCAAAGGAACTGCCAGAAGATCTCAAAGACAGAATTGTGGCAAGGAACAGATCTGGCCAAGGTTATAAAAAAAATTCTGCTGCACTTAAGGTTCCTAAGAGCACAGTGGCCTCCATAATCCTTAAATAGAAGACGTTTGGGGTGACCAGAACCCTTCCTAGAGCTGGCCGTCCAGCCAAACTGAGCTATCGGGGGAGAAGAGCCTTGGTCAGAGAGGTAAAGAAGAACCCAAAGATCACTGTGGCTGAGCTCCAGAGATGCAGTCGGGAGATGGGAGAAAGTTGTAGAAAGTCAACCATCACTGCAGCCCTCCACCAGTCGAGGCTTAATGGCAGAGTGGCCCGACGGAAGCCTCTTCACAGTGCAAGACACATGAAAGCCCACATGGAGTTTTCTAAAAAAACACCTGAAGGACTCCAAGATGGTGAGAAATAAGATTCTCTGGTCTGATGAGACCAAGATAGAACTTGTTGGCCTTGATTCTAAGCGGTATGTGTGGAGAAAACACTGCTCATCACCCGTCCAATACAGTCCCAACAGTGAAGCATGGTGGCAGCATCATGCTGTGGGGGTGTTTTTCAGCTGCAGGGATAGGACGACTGGTTGCAATCGAGAGAAAGATGAATGTGGCCAAGTACAGGGATATCCTGGACGAAAACCTTCTCCAGAGTGCTCAGGACCTCAGACTGGGCCGAAGGTTTACCTTCCAACAAGACAATAACCCCAAGCACACAGCTAAAATAACGAAGGAGTGGCTTCAGAACAACTGTTCTTTAATGGCCCAGCCAGAGCCCTGACTTAAACCCAATTGAGCATCTCTGGAGAGACCTAAAAATGGCTGTCCACCAATGTTTACCATCCAACCTGACAGAACTGGAGAGGATCTGCAAGGAGGAATGGCAGAGGATCCTCAAATCTAGGTGTGAAAAACTTGTTGCGTCTTTCTAAAAAAGACTCATGGCTGTATTAGATCAAAAGGGTGCTTCTACTACAAACTGAGCAAAGGGTCTGAATACTTAGGACCATGTGATATTTCAGTTTTTCTTTTTTAATAAATCTGCAAAAATGTCAACAAGTCTGTGTTTTTCTGTCAATATGGGGTGCTGTGTGTACATTAATGAGGAAAAAAATGAACTTAAATGATTTTAGCAAATGTAAATATAACAAAGAGTGAAAAATTTAAGGGGGTCTGAATACTTTCCGTCCCCACTGTGTGTGTATATATATATATATATATATATATATATATATATATATATATATATATATATATATATATATGTATATATATATAAAATATTGTTACATATCTGAGTGTAGATCCCCCCTAACATAAGGATCCTCAGAGAGCCTCTATCACGTACCTTATAGCGGAGTCTGGATGCTGGGGGTGGCCTCGTGCACGGTTCCGGTCCCAACGCCCCTGGTGGTGGGAACAGGGAGTGCTGGGGCACGAAAGGGTGCAAGTGCCTGCAGCTAGGAGACTGGTGCTTGGAGGTACCGGGTCTTCTGGAAGGCAGGTGTAG
The DNA here is from genome assembly GCA_028564925.1 of Lithobates sylvaticus. Taxonomy (NCBI): domain Eukaryota; kingdom Metazoa; phylum Chordata; class Amphibia; order Anura; family Ranidae; genus Lithobates; species Lithobates sylvaticus. The sequence continues at coordinate 420,151,893 of CM053030.1, forward strand.
AGGGTGGTAACCAAGACTGTATCCAGTGATGGCCGAACAGGTGGAAGTAGGCACTGCAAAGTCAAGACAGGCAGGGGTCGGCAGCTGGCTGGCAAACGAGGTACAAAAGTGGAAGGCAAGTTCGTGGTCAAAGCAGGCAAAAGGTTGGCAACAGGCAGGTGATGAGGTACCAAATCGAAGAGCAGAGACGTAGTCAAGGAATCCAAGCCGAGGTCAAACCAGAAGAAACAGTCAATAAGCAGGGTCAATCAAGGAAGGTAATCAGGTAAGCCGGGTAAATCAGGAACAAGGTAGCAGGTACTTCAGGCAGGTATTCAGGACATAGACTGAAGACGATCCAGCACTGACACCATGTGAAAGCCCTGTTTATATAGGGCGCCTTGTGCTGGGATTGGTGGAGGTGAGGGTCCGTGCGCGATTGCGCACACACATTCGTGCTGACGTGGAAGTGCGTGCCCCCGTTCGTATTGGAAGGCGGGGATGCGCACATGTTTGCGTTGGTACGCGGGTACGCCCGCACGTTCGGTTCCGTTGGGAAGGCTGCGCATGGGTATTGGCACTCACAGAGTGAGGATTCACTCCTGCTGGACGAAGACGGGCATGGAAAACGTGAGTTCTCTGACATTGCCCCCTCCTTAGGGGCAACCTCCGGATGCCTCTTTGAAACGAGCCCTGAGAGCGGGAACGGTGAAAAGCCTGTATGAGTCTCCGAGCATGAAGATTCGTTTTTGGTTCCCAGGAATTTTCTTCTGGGCCAAAACCTTTCCATTTAATCAAATATTGGTCTTTTCCCTGCCTTTTTCTGTGGTCCAAGATAGCCTCAATTTCAAATTCTTCTTCCCCATCCACCCTGATAGCTTCCGGAGGCCCTACTTCACGATCCGGGAAGGAATTTGGAACATCAGGTTTAAGTAGGGAAACGTGAAATACAGGATGTATCCTGAACGAGGCGGGGAGTTCAAGTTCATAGGCCACTGGGTTGACCTTTCTCTTGACAGGGAAAGGGCCCAAGTATCTAGGTCCCAATTTCTTGGAGGGGCATGCCAGTTTTAAATTTGTGGTAGATAGCCACACACGATCTCCCACCTCTAAGTTCAATTCTCCCCTTCTCTTTTTGTCAAAATATTTCTTATCATCTTCCTGTGCCTTAGCAATGGTTTCCCTGAGCACCTGGTTGTTGGAGGAAAGAAAATCCAACCTATCCTGAACAGCCGGTACGGAAGATTCGGGCACAAGTGCGGGTAAAAAGGAGGGATGGAAACCGTAGTTGGAGAAAAATGGTGATTGGTTCGTGGTGGAGTGGATGGAATTGTTGAATGCAAATTCTGCCAAAGGAAGTAGTGAGGCCCAATCCTCTTGGGAAAATGAGAAGCAACGTAGGTATTGTTCCAACGTTTGATTGGTGCGTTCGGTCTGCCCGTTGGTCTGTGGGTGATAAGCTGAAGAGAGGCTACATTTAATACCTAGTGCTTTGCATAATGACCTCCAAAACTTGGATGTAAATTGTACTCCGCGGTCAGAGACGATGTCACTGGGGATTCCATGGAGTCTGACAATTTCTTTAATGAATATCCTGGCGGTCTCAATTGCAGAAGGTGTCCCTTTCATGGGAATGAAGTGTGCCATCCGGGAAAAGCGGTCTACCACCACGAAGATGGAAGAGAACCCTTTAGAGGGAGGAAGCTCCACAATAAAATCCATGGCGATTTTATCCCATGGCCTTTCGGGAATGGGCAGTGGTTTCAGTAGGCCCCACGATTTATTTTTACTACTCTTGTTTCTCAGGCAGATCGGACAAGACTTGACATAATCCTTACAGTCCTTGGCAAGATTTGGCCACCAGAAGTGTCTCTGAATTAGATCCACAGTCTTGTGGCCCCCAAAGTGACCCGCCAGAGGATAGTCATGGCAGGCCTGTAACACGATGATGCGTAGGTCTTGAGGGATGAAAATCTTGTTGTCTTGCCAAAAAAGTCCATCCCTCTCCTGAAGGTTGGTGCCCGGGGGTAACTGTGTTATCGAGGAGGCTTGGCGGACTTGTGTCATGAAACTGGATTGGGTCAGGAGGAAATTTCCTTCTTGTAGGATAGTATCCGGTGGAGACGGGGTTTCAAGTTCTGTGAACATTCGGGATAAGGCATCGGGTTTAACGTTTTTGGATCCGGGGCGATAAGTAATATGAAAATTAAAACGGGAAAAGAAAAGAGCCCATCTGGCCTGTCGGGGTCTAAGGCGTCTGGCGGTTCTGAGGTACTCTAAATTCTTGTGATCTGTGAAGATCAGTATCGGATGTGCCGCCCCCTCCAGGAGGTATCGCCATTCTTCCAAGGCTAGCTTTATTGCTAGGAGTTCTCGGTCACCTACATCATAGTTCCTTTCCGACACACCTAGTTTTCTGGAAAAGAAGGCCACCGGATGCATTAGGGACTTGGGTCCTTGGCGTTGAGACAGGATGGCTCCTACCGCACTCTCCGAAGCATCGACCTCCAGAGTGTAGGGTAATGCAGGGTCAGAGTGTTTTAGTACTGGGGCGGAGGTAAATGCCCTTTTCAACTGGTCGAAGGCGGCTTGGGCCGCTGTAGTCCACTGGAAGCGGTTTTGCTTCTTGGTGAGCTGTGTGATGGGTGCGATGATCTTGGAGAAGTTCTTGATAAACTTCCTATAAAAGTTGGAGAATCCGATGAAACGTTGTACCCCTTTCTTGTCATTTGGGGGCGGCCAGGACATAATGGCCGAGACCTTCTGGGGATCCATGGCTACACCCCCGGTTGATATCACCAGGCCGAGGAAGTGGATGGTCTGGCGCTCGAATTCACATTTTTCGGCCTTTGCGTAAAGTCCATGTTGTCTTAATCTGCTCAGAACTTGTTTTACGTGATCACGATGTACTTCGAGAGAGGTGGAAAATATCAGAATGTCGTCCAGGTAGACAATTACAAAGGAATCTAAGAAGTCTCTGAAGATATTATTGACAAAATGTTGAAATGTGGCCGGGGCGTTGCATAGTCCAAATGGCATGACTAAATATTCGAAGTGGCCAAAACGTGTTCGGAATGCTGTCTTCCATTCGTCCCCTTTGCGTATCCTGATCAGGTTATAGGCCCCACGCAAGTCCAATTTTGTAAATATTTTTGCTGAGCGGAGTCTCTGAAATAGTTCCGGGACTAGTGGAAGCGGGTACCGGTTTTTAATTGTCACTTTATTCAAATCCCTGTAATCTACACATGGGCGGAGCGAGTGGTCCCTCTTTTCAACAAAAAATATTCCGGCCCCTGCTGGGGAGGAGGAATGTCGGATGAACCCCTTTTTGAGGTTCTCGTTGATGTACTCTTTGAGGACCAGGAGCTCGGGTTCGGACAGAGGAAAGATCCGCCCAAAAGGAATTTCAGCCCCGGGTAGTAGCTCGATCAGACAGTCGCAGACCCGATGGGGAGGAAGGGTGTCAGCTTTCTGCTTGTCAAAGACGTCCAAGAAGTTGTGGTACACTGGTGGCACCAGCTCTTTGAATTCAGAGTCCGCTCCTAGACAACCAATGACTGGGGGAATGTGGTGGAAGGGTTTGAGACAGTTCTGGAGGCAATAGGAGGACTGAAAAGTCACCTCACCGGTGACCCAATTAACCTGAGGATTGTGGACTTGCAGCCATGGCATTCCTAAAATGATTGGAAACAGGGGTGAGGGAATGACATCCAGGCGAAGTAGCTCCTGGTGGCCTGGTGAAATGCTGGTGAGCAGTGGTTGCGTCTCAAGAGTAATAGGCCCGGATTTGATGCTTGATCCGTCTGCAAGCCGTATGGAGAGTTGATGCTGTTTAGGTGTTAATGGAATGCTGTGTTGTAGGGCAAAGGCATGGTCCACGAAGCAGCTACAAGCGCCAGAGTCAATTATAGCCTGGACTCGGAGTATCTTTTCTGGAAGCTGTAGGGAGATAGGGACAGCAATGTGAGCGGACTTCGTTAGAGACAGTGCGTAAGAGACACGAGTTGATGGGTTGAACTTACGGGTCTTGTTTGGGCACCCATTGGCGTAGTGTCCGGCTTCCCCACAGTAAAGGCAGAGATTGTTCTGGCGCCGCCGTTGTTTTTCCTCTGGTGACAGGGGTGAGCGGAGCAGGCCTACTTGCATGGGCTCTGGTGCCCCTGGGACGGCAGTAGGTACCTGGGAGACGGGAGTCGGAGGATAGTTGGGAACTCTAGGCAACACCCATGTGGGGCGCGTCATGCTGGACTTCTCGGACCTCCACTCTCTCAGACGACGGTCTATCTGGATGGCCAGCTGAATCAGGTCCTCCAAGGAACTAGGAATCCCTACACGGGCCAACTCGTCCTTCAGTGCCTCAGAGAGGCCCATGCGAAATTGGTAGAGGAGGGCGGCGTCGTTCCAAGAGGTGTCAGAACTCCACCGCCTAAAGTCTGTTACATAGTCCTCCACTGGCCGACGCCCTTGCTGGAGGGCATGGAGGTTGGCCTCTGCTGTTGAGGCGCGCTGAGGATCATCGTATAGCTTGGCCATTTCGTTCAAGAATAAGTCCAGGGTATCCAATAGAGGACTGGCTTGTTCCAACAGATTGTGGGCCCAAGTTTGAGGGTCCCCTTGGAGTAGTGAGACGATGAACCCCACCTTAGTGCTCTCCAGGGAGAAGGTGCGTGGTTGTAGCAGAAAGTAAAGCCGGCAGGCATTCCTGAAGGAACAGAACTTGCTGCGATCCCCTGAAAACCGTTCTGGAGGGGGCACACGAGGCTCGGGGGGGTACCATAACTGTGGGTGCTGATGCGGAGGTTGCTGGACCGGAGGTCCGGGATGCCATGGTCGCCTGGTGAGTTGCAGAGCTTGGGGATATGGATTCCACTCTCTGTTCTAGTTGGTGATAGCCATCTCGCAGGCCCTGGACTGCCTGGGTAAGGGCCGCCATCTGCTGGCACAGGGCTTCCAAAGGCGAGGTCCCCCCTTCAGACTCCATTCTGGCTGGATCGTACTATCACGTACCTTATAGCGGAGTCTGGATGCTGGGGGTGGCCTCGTGCACGGTTCCGGTCCCAACGCCCCTGGTGGTGGGAACAGGGAGTGCTGGGGCACGAAAGGGTGCAAGTGCCTGCGGCTAGGAGACTGGTGCTTGGAGGTACCGGGTCTTCTGGAAGGCAGGTGTAGAGGGTGGTAACCAAGACTGTATCCAGTGATGGCCGAACAGGTGGAAGTAGGCACTGCAAAGTCAAGACAGGCAGGGGTCGGCAGCTGGCTGGCAAACGAGGTACAAAAGTGGAAGGCAAGTTCGTGGTCAAAGCAGGCAAAAGGTTGGCAACAGGCAGGTGATGAGGTACCAAATCGAAGAGCAGAGACGTAGTCAAGGAATCCAAGCCGAGGTCAAACCAGAAGAAACAGTCAATAAGCAGGGTCAATCAAGGAAGGTAATCAGGTAAGTCGGGTAAATCAGGAACAAGGTAGCAGGTACTTCAGGCAGGTATTCAGGACATAGACTGAAGACGATCCAGCACTGACACCATGTGAAAGCCCTGTTTATATAGGGCGCCTTGTGCTGGGATTGGTGGAGGTGAGGGTCCGTGCGCGATTGCGCACACACGTTCGTGCTGACGTGGAAGTGCGTGCCCCCGTTCGTATTGGAAGGCGGGGATGCGCACATGTTTGCGTTGGTACGCAGGTACGCCTGCACGTTCGGTTCCGTTGGGAAGGCTGCGCATGGGTATTGGCACTCACAGAGTGAGGATTCACTCCTGCTGGACGAAGACGGGCATGGAAAACGTGAGTTCTCTGACAGCCTCCCTACTTACATTGGATCCCCAGAGATATCCCCCTTACATCAGGGTCCCCAGAGAGCCCCCCTCGTACATCAGGGTCCCCAGAGAGCTCCCCCTTACATCAGGGTGCTAGAGAGCTCCCCCTTACATCAGGGTCCCCAGAGAGCCTGCCTTTGCACCAGGGTCCTCAGAGAGCCTCCCTCCTTACATGAGGGTCCTCAGAGAGACCCCCTCTTACATCAGTGTCCCCAGAGAGCCCCCCCGTACATCAGGGTCCTCAGAGAGCCCCACCTTACATCAGGGTCCCTAGAGAGCATGCCTTTCCATCAGGGTCCCCAGAGAACCCCTCCTCTTACATCAGGTACCGCAGAGTGCTCCTCCTTACCTTAGGGTCCCCAGAGAGACTGCCTTAGCATCAGGGTCCCCAGAGAGCCTGCCTTTACATCAGGGTCCCCAGAGAGCTCCCCCTTACATCAGGGTCCCCAGAGAGCTCCCCCTTACATCAGGGTCCCCAGAGAGCTCCCCCTTACATCAGGGTCGCTAGAGAGCCTGTCTTTGCATCAGGGTCCCCAGAGAGCCTCCCTCCTTACATCAGGGTCCTCAGAGAGACCCCCCCTTACATCAGGGTCCCCAGAGAGCCCCCCCCCCGTACATCTGGGTCCTCAGAGAGCCCCTCCTTACATCAGGGTCCCCAGAGAGCCCCCCGTACATCAGGGTCCTTAGAGAGCCCCTCCTTACATCAGGGTCCCCAGAGAGACTGCCTTTGCATCAGGGTCCCCAGAGAGCCTCCCTCCTTACATCAGGGTCCCCTGAGAGCCCCCTTACATTAGGGTCCCCAGAGAGCTCCCCCTTGCATCAGTGTCCCCAGAGAGCCTGCCTTTGCATCAGGGTCCCCAGATAGCCCACCCCCTTACATCAGGGACCCCAGAGAGCCCCTTGCTTACATCAGGGACCCCAGAGAGCCCCTTCTTTACACCAGGGTCCTCAGAGAGCCCCTTCTTTACACCAGGGTCCCCAGAGAGCCCCTTCTTTACATCAGGGTCCCCAGAGAGCCCCCCTTACATCAGGGTCCCCAGAGAACCTTCCTTACATTAGGGTCCCCAGAGAACCTTCCTTACATCAGGGTCCCCAGAGAGCCCCCCTTACATCAGGTTTCCCAGAGGTCCCCTCCTTACATCAGGGTCCCCAGAGAGCCCCTTCCTTACATCAGGGTCCCCAGAGAGCCCCTTCCTTACATCAGGGTCCCCAGAGAGCTCCTCCTTACATCAGGGTCCCCAGAGGCCCCTCTTACTTTAGGGTCCCCAGAGGGCCCCCCCTTACATCAGGGTCCCCAGAGAGATGATCGTTGCCTGCTACCTCCCGCCCTGCATGTTAAACAGGCAGCCAGGGGTAAAAAGGGAGATGCCGGGTCTTGGGGCCCCCCCACAGTGGCAGAACGATAGAGCCCAGTCGCAAGTGCGACTGCAGTGACCCCTATAGTTCCGCTACTGGTATGAGCATAACAAAGGTTTCTCAGAGCTTTCTCTATTGAGAGAGCACAGGATAAGCTATTCCATTTTAGATGCCATAGGGGTGATTTACTAAAGCATTTAGAGATCCTCAGTAAATGAGGTAATGATAGGGGAAAATTAATTTAGCAAAGAATACCTAATCATGTGCAAGCAAAGTTTAAAAATATATATTTTTTGTTCACATATGATTGGATGAGTAAAGTTAGCGCATCTGTATTTGTTTTATTTTTATTTATTTTTTAACAAAGCAGCTAAGAATAGCCTGAACATTTTGAAAAGAAGCCAAGGGCTCCACCTGCTGGAAGATAAAAATACAAAATATTTATATTATATAAAAAAACATTAAATATTGTAAACATTTAATTTTTTAGCCATTATCATACTAAATAAAAAAAAAAAAATACACAATACCACAGTTTGTTCACTTTAGGTACATATGCACAGCAATAACATATGGTAATACAAAGGTATACTCATAGCTTTACCAAAAAAACTCTAAGGCCCCTTTCACACTGGGGCGTTGCGGGCGTCGGCCTTTAAAGCAGCGCTATATTTAGCGCTGCTTTAGGCCCCTATCACATCGAAAAGTTTTTCAGGCGCTACAGCGCTAAAAATAGCGCCTGTATAGTGCCTGAAAAAAGCGGGTCCTTTCACTCCAGTGTGAAAGCCGGAGGTCTTTCACACTGGAGCGGTGCGCTAGCAGGACGCCATTAAAATCAATAGGATACCGCGGGAATACCGCTGCAGCGGGGCTTTGCGAGGGGTTTTAACCCTTTTTCGGCCGCTAGCCACTAAATATAGCGCTGCTTTACCGCCGACACCCGCACCGCCCCAGTGTGAAAGGGGCCTTACCGTCGTTTTAGCCACAGTATTTCGACCGAAAAAGTGCTGCTGCAGCGGCGCTTTGCCGGCGGTATCCCATTGATTTCAATAGGTAGGAGCGGTATATGAGCGGTGAATACACCGCTCCTTCACCGCTCCAAAGATGCTGCTAGCAGGACTTTTTTTACCGCCCTGCTAGCGCACCGCTCCAGTGTGAAAGCCCTCCAGCTTTTACACTGGAGTGAAAGGACCCGCTTTTTTCAGGCGCTATACAGGCGCTATTTTTAGCGCTGTAGCGCCTGAAAAACGCTTAGGTGTGAAAGGGGTCTAAAAGAGGAACTGCAGTCTGCTCACATAATTTGTAATAAAAACATCATTGCCATTCTGAAGCTTCCCTGCAACCACTTTTCATATATATTTTATACATACTGTGATTCTGTACTTGCCAAATATGCTGCAGAAATCCCCCCCCCCCCCCCCACTGAGTCTGGCTGCAACCATTTTTAACTGTGGGCAGCTGAAGCTGCTGCCTGTTCACTTCCTGGATTTACACAGACCTCTGCAGCTCTCATTGGCCCTCTTATGACTCATCCCCCCCTCCCTTCCTAGCAAACTCTCATGAGAGTGAGAAAGCTGTGCATGATGTCATACCATTTACCAGACAAGAAAGAGGAAGTGGGCTGTATTTACTGGCAGAAAATTTTTTTTTACTTTCCAAAGTTAAAAAGAGAAGGACCCCTAATAGTGGACTTTGAAGGCACGTACAATAAAGAAATAGATGAAAAACAATTTTATTATTCTTAAGATAGACAACCACAGCTGAGTCTGTGGGACGCCAAGTGGACGGTCTGGTGTATACTCTGATTTTGGTGCATTAAAGAGGAATTAAAGCCTCCTCAAAAAAAAAAAAAAAACGGGACCTGCAAGGCAAAGGCATAATGAGCTAGTATGCATAGCATACTAGCTCATTATGAATGACTTACCTGAGAACGAAGCCCCCGAAGCGGTCCTCATCCACGACCTTCTCCGGCGCCATCAATCCCGGAGTGACTTCCGGGTCTCGCCGCTCCAGCGCTGTCATTCGCTGGAGCGGCGATGACGTCACTCCCGCGCATGCGCACGAGAGCGTCATATCGCCGTGATCTCGGCATGCGCAGTGCGCCTGCGCGCCGCTGTCTACGGCGCATGCACCGTAGACAGCAATGCCTCTTTTTTTCTAAATGTAGGTTTAGGAGATATTTATTGGACCTACAGGTAAGCCTTAATCTAGGCTTACCTGTAGGCCAAAGTGGTTTGTAAGGGTTTACAACCACTTTAAGTTATTATTGCATATTGCGAGCTCGGAATACTCTTCAATCCTTCTACCCTCTTTGCATCACTGCGCCAGGGCTTAGCGCTTTTTCACCCCAGTGTCTCTCCCAGACCCACGCAGCGGAATCTCTCTGGGGACTTGCAGGACCCTCCTTCCTTTTTGGCAGTAAAAATACTATACCCCAATCTATACTCAACTTTTTCCATAATGGGAGTCCTGGATACTGGGAAGCCATCTATTCCACCTTACCTGCTCTCCTGTTTTTAAATGAATGTTACGCCATACTCGCACAGTACCACATTTTGATATAATTACGCTTTATGCTATATACCCACCCCTGAGGAAGGAGTCTTTCAGCGCTCCGAAACGCGTGGAGTGATCAAGCTTTCTAGTTAACTGTATCATATATAGGTGACAGTTCACTATCTAACTGTATGGCATTTTTTGTTAATTATTGTGCTGTTCATGAATACATATATATGTTTTTATGACATGTTTTTATGTCTATCTTATAAATAATAAAATAGTTTTTCATCTATTTCTTTATTGTACGTGCCGTCAAAGTCCACAATTAGGGGTCCTTCTCTTTTTAGCTCTTTGTTACCCTATTTGTTGAGTATTGCCGTTCTATACATATCTTTACTTTCCAAGGTTAAAACAAGGGCAGAAGATTTAATAGATGGAAAGATGAAAAAATTACTGAAGATCCGCTTTTAGCTTAAGCGTTAAAATTCTATAATTAGGTAGTGAAATTCTATAAGGTTACAAAGCTGAGGTTTATTGTCAGAAGAATACTGCAACTGTTTACTTCTCTACTGCTAAATGAACAGACACATTTTGTAGTCACTTAACGTAACCTTCATAATAGAGATAATGCATAAGGGCAAACAATGTACATATAAAGTGAATTAGTATTTCTAAAATTGCATTTGGAAAGCTCCCCCCTGGAATCCAAGCGATGAATTAATTTGTCTTATCACTCACTGGGTTTCCCTTTTTAATACTGTGATTTTTTAATTACACAACTTATATTCTCCCTGAAAAAAGAACATATTTTAATTAAGCCTGGGCTCATTCTTAAGCAGAACACATACTGCATTTCTATCAAAGTTCCCTTTCTTCACTTTTAATTACTATTATCGGCCTCATTGCAATCACAGTCTGCGTCCCTGTCTGCTGTAAGTTCAATTCCAGCTTTTTCCTATTCTGGAGCTGTTAATGAAGTGCTCTTTTTTTTGTAGGGACATGCTGCTAAAGCATATAACTGCTGATTGAGAAAAGGGGACAAGGGTTTCAGGACTGCGATGAATGGATAAAATGTGTAAGCTTTTTCCAAGGCTTCCTTTACGCCGCAGCTGCAAATCGCTGTATTGGGTCAAGGATTAACTGGTAGCAATTTGAGCCACTCTGCCCTTTGTGGGCACTCCTATGGCAACTACATTTTTCTCCCAGGTCTCTAGAGAGGAAAGAAACAATATACACAGTTCTTCTCACCATAATAATACATCAAGAACAGTCAATGACATCTTTTAAAGCATATGTCAAAGACTCACACTAACTCCTTTCTGCTGGGAGATAGGAGTTAGACCTCAGGGTTGCCACGTCCACCCTGATAGATGATACTCATAACACAAGCAATGGTTAACGGTTGGAAGTCAATTGTTCTATTGCACGCTATATAATGAAAATGGGATATTTGATTTATAAACTGTGTCATAATTCTCATTGACTCAGCTACAGATTTGAACAGAAAATCTCCTGCAGCATCTGTAATAATGTTCCCTGCTGCTGCAGAAAATGATACTTCAGATGTATTAGTACAGTGTTAAATATTACCTTAAAGGCAAAAACTAAATAAAAACGAAATAAGCAAAGTTCAGAAGGCCAGATGCTATTAAAGTGAGAATCATCTTGCGGCTGATTATAACTAGGAATTCAGAGTGCAGTTTATGTAGCTGGCTCTAAGTGTGATGGGGGCGTCGGCGGTAAAGCGCTGATAAAAATTGTTTTTGCGGTGCTATTCGACCGCTAGCGGGGCGCTTTTAACCCCCGCTAGCGGGCGAAAAAGGGTTAAAACTGCCCACAAAGCGCCACTGCAGCGATTTCAATGGGCAGGTCCATTCAATGTAGGAGCGCTTTCACACTGGAGCGGTGGACTTGCAGGATGGTAAAAAAAGTCCTGCGAGCAGCATCTTTGCAGCACTGTAGGAGCGGTGCACACACACCGCTCTTAAAGCGCTCCTGCCCATTGAGATCAGCGCCGCCAAACTGCCGGAAAAGTGCCGCTGCAGCAGCGCTCTGCGGGCGGTTTTAACTCTTTTTCAGTCGCTAGCAGGGGTTAAAAGTGCCCCGCTAGTGGCCAAAAAATGCCGCTAAAACCATGGTAAAGCGTCGCTAAAAAAAAGCAACGCTTTACCGCCGACGCCCTCAACTCCCCAGTGTGAAAGCAGCTTAAGGCCCCTTTCACACTGAGGTGCTTCTAAATTGCCAGTAAAACACTGCGCGCTTTAGAAGAGCTTTTCGGGCACTTTTGAAGAGCTTTCCATTCATTTCAATGTAGAGGGGTGTTTTTTTCACCGCCCTTCCAGTGCAATGCCCCAGTGTGAAAGTATTCATTGATTTTCAGGCGCTTTTTTTAGCAAGAAAATGTCTGAAAAGCGCCTCGGTGTGAAAGGGGTCTTACATTTACTGGCCACTTTATTAGGTACACCTTGCTAGTACCGGTTTGGACCCCCTTTTGCTTTCTGAACTGCCTTAAAGGAGAAGTATGGGTTTAGGGCTTTTTCCCTAATCATACTTACCTAGGTGGATGCTGCATCTGTCCCCTGGCGTCTCTGCACTGAGAACCAAGCCACCGAACATCGCCGATGGCTCGGTTCTCTCACCTCCCCTAGAGGAGAGCTGCTGACTGTCAATTAACAGCTCTCTTGCTCTGCTCCTCCACGGTCACTGGAGAGCTGAGCTGTGTTGGGGTGGGGAGCGGCTGTCTCAGCCTCTCCCTGAGAGTCTGAGACTGCCATCAGTCCAGGCGACTGGAGGATCCAGACTTCCGAAGTCGGGATGACGCGGTGCCTGGACTGAACTTGGTGACGTCAGCAGAGAGCGGACTTCAGACCACTCTCTTCTAAAAACAGGACACAGGAGTGCATAACGAATTGTACTCCTGTGACCCTTAGGATAAGCCCAGACAATTGATTTGTATTGTGTACACCACCAGAAGTGTAGTAGAAACTGTACTACGGCTGCGCTGTATTGTGTACTGTGCACACTGCCAGAAGTGTAATAGAAACTGTACACACTGTATTAGATACTGTGTACACCACCTGCACTGTATTAGCAACTGTACAACAGCTGCACTGTATTGTATACTGTGTACACCACAAGAAGTGTAGTAGAAACTGTACACACTGTATTAGATACTGTGTACACTGCCTGCACTGCATTAGAAACTGTACTATAGCTGCACTGTATTGTGTACTGTGTACACCACCAGAAGTGTAGTAAAAACTGTACACACTGAATTAGATACTGTGTACACCGCCTGCACTCTATTAGAAACTGTACAACGACTGCACTGTATACTGTGTACACCACTAGAAGTGTAGTAGAAACTGTACACACTGTATTAGATACTGTGTACACCGCCTGCACTGTATTAGCAACTGTACAACAGCTGCACTGTATTGTGTACCGTGTACACCACCAGAAGTGTATTAGAAACTGTACACACTGTATTAGATACTGTGTACACCGCCTGCACTTTATTAGAAACTGTACTACAGCGTCACTGTATTGTGTACTGTGTACACCACCATAAGTGAAGTAGAAACTGTACACACAGTATTAGACACTGTATACACCACCAGAAAAGTAGTAGGAACTGTACTATGGAATGTGATCATTTATAAAAAAAGGAAAAAAGATATTTACTGTGTTTCCACCAAAAGTTAGACCTACCCTGGAAATAAGACCTAGCATTATTTTCTGGGAGGACTTCAATATAAGCCCTACCCCGAAAATAAGCCCTAGTTTAAAATGCTTGTAGAATCCTATAATCCACTTTATTACAGTAGTATATAAATGTGTGTGTTTCTGTAATAGAATTGTGGGCTAGAGAGCTCCGGCGGGTCACAGAAGAGCAGCGCTATAATAAAGGTATTTGGCACAATTATATTATAGAAACATACACATTGTGCATTATATACTACGGTAATAGAGTGGATTATAGGATTTTACAAGCATTTTAACTCAGTTCACACTGAGGATTCCTGTCAAGCAGGGAGAGAGAGGGGGTGAGAAGACCGCACATTACATGCTAAGACCTACCCCGAAAATAAGCCCTATTGTGTCTTTTGTTGCCAAACGTAATATAAGACCCGGGCTTATTTTTGGGGAAACACGGTATAATGTTTTTTTTACATCTATACACAATTGTTTTGCCTTTCATTTCTATTTTAAACTGAATGGGTTGTTTTACAAGGTGATTGTTTACAATCACTTTAATTACTCCCGACCCCCACATTTTACATTATACTTACTCTTGACTCCTGCTCTCTGTGCATTACTTATGACTGACCCCTGTATTTTTTATTCCTGCCCCCTGTAGTCTGTGAGTTATTCACTCCTGCCTTCTGAACTCTTTGCATTACTTACTCAAGACCTCTGTGCTGGGTGCATTACCTTCTACTCACCACTATAATCTGTGTATTACTTACTCTTGAGGTCTGTACTCTGCGTTATGTACACTCCTGTCCCCTGCACTTCATACATTTATTACTCTTGACCGATAGCATAGTAGGCTCAGGTTTTATTTATGCATACCCCATTAGGTTCCCCCCAACTGTTAGTGCAGCTTGGCCATACTCACCATGCGCTGCAGTGCACTACAAGTGCTGCATCATTGCTCTCCTCAGGGTGCCCAAGGCAGCCCTGGGTCTTTCACAATCTTAGCAATGCCCCCAGTCAGAGGTGGTAATACTCACCATTAGGGAGGCTAGGGAAGAAGTAAGGGTGCAGCCAAAGTGACCTATTACAGCAAAAGCTAAATTTGCATATAACTTCAGCTGCCTAAAGTTCTGTATCTACTAGTTGCTCTGAGATGCAGTTTTAATATCTGCTTATATATTTTTTTACTATATGCTCAGTTCACTGATTGCTTTAGAAGTTTTATATATTGCGAATGGCAGCACTCACCAGGTCATTTGGCTGAAAAATCAAAAAAAAATCAATGTATTCCTTGCCAATGGGCAAAATCAATTCAATATTCACTACCACTGAGACGAACAATGTAAATACTTAATTTACAGTTATACTGAACATCTCGTCCGTGATACATTGGCTTGCCTAAGGCAGAATTTTTATATTTTAGCCAGACTAAAACTGCCTCATGATTTTATTATCGATATCTGTGTGGGGCACTTGGCATTCTGACCAGCTCATCAATCCTTTATAAGACACGTACTGTATGTTTATTAGAGCAGCTATATTCAAAGACCATTTTTTGCATATAATATTAAAATAGACATTTCTACATTTTTTTACTCATGTACTTTTACTGGAGATCAGACGTGTGATATCTTTTTTGTTTTTTTTAAAATACCAAACATGTCATACTTACCTGGTCTGTGCCGTGATTTTGCACAGAGTAGCCCCGATCCTCTTCTGCTTAGGTCCCCCGCCAGCGCTCCTGGCTTCTCCTCCTTGACCAGTGCCCCCAATAGCAAGCCACTTGCTATGGGGGCACTGGTGCATGCTCGTTCCTGAGTCCCACTTTGTGCATCCAAAAGACACATAGAGCCGTGGCTTGCCCCCACTCTCTCCTCATTGGCTCACTGGCTGTGATTGACAGCAGTGGGAACCAATGGCTCCCGCTGCTGTGTCTCAGCCAATGAAGAGAGAGAGACCCAGGACAGCCGAGGCTCTCATGCACATTGCTGGATCAAGAGGGGGCTCAGGTGAATAATAGGGGGACTATGGGGGAGCAGTACACAGAAGGTTTTTTTAGCAGACCTTCAGCCTTTACAAACACAGTGATAATAAACCCAAAACCAAAAATGTAATATATTGCACCTAACCAGTATGGTGGCTGCATCAGTCTTCCTTTTTTTTTTTGGCCGGTTTTACCTGGTGATCTGGCTAGTAACACACCTCCTGTATTAGTGAGATGCAACTCTGGAGGAATGAGTACAGGGGGCACCTTTGGAAATCAGCTGATGTACTAGCAGATTTAAATACACTAACAAACTGAAGCCAACCCCCAGCTCACACTGTGTAAGCATTTACAGCAACAGTTTTTTTCCTTTTATTATAAAGGTTTTACATAAATAAATACAAGCTAATTATTGTAAGCACCCCTGTCAGTAGTAAATGGTTTGGCTCTTCCCTTTAACTTCTAGAATTGCACGAGAACTTGTTCTTCTGAAAAAAAAAACAACATACTTACCGGCCAAATTAACAGGTGAAAATAAGAGAAAGAAAGCCTAAAAAAGCAAACAAATGCAGCCATCACATCTAAGAATTGGTAAGCTGCAATATAATTAATGTTTGCTTTTGGGTTTTATACCACTTTAAATTAAAGCTGTCCTAAACTTGTCCAAAACAGATGAAACAATTTAGAATGCGTCAGAGGGAATTGCATGTCAAATGAATTTGTCATGCAGAGATATGGGCAGCAAAATAGATTAACAAACTATAAAGTTTCCTGTAGAACTGCAACTTGACCCCACTTGCTTACACTTCTCCAGCTTTCCTGTTGGGCAGTGAAGCTACCTATCATATCATAGGACTAATAAGGAGGATCAGGAGGGGTAACAAGCTCATGCTCTGCGGGAATATTTTGGAGTTGCATGTAACTTTAGCTGACTAGCTCTCTGGATTAATTTAAAGAGGAAGTAAACCCTGACTGCATAGCAACTGCAGTACACGATCCCTCTGGATGAGTTACCAGACTTCCTGCGATGTCCAAGCTTGCACCTAGCTCTTCCAGACACTCTTCCAGCAGATGAATTTCACCCCTGTTGCTCCAATTCAGGTTCCTCTGGCCAGGCAGTGCAAGTGATTTTCCGTGATGACCGCTGAGATCTTGTAAATATTGTTCATGTAGTACAGGCAGGAACTCTAGGAATGTGTCATTCTTTGGCCAGGCATAGTCCACAAGGAATGTCATAGCTAGAATGACGCTGCATTAAAGCTGAACTCCGGGAATTAGGCAAAGTGTACTCTTGCACTAGACCCCCCCCCCCCTTCCCTTACCTCACACTGTAATACACATTTTTCCTGCACCCCTAGACTAAGCAAGGATATGACTCTTGTAGTGTGGGTGACTTTCACTGCAAGGGTAGATTTATATAATTCCCAGAATTCATCTTAAAGTTGGCCACCAGGCAGAAAGTCAGAGAACAAGGAGCCACCCAGTGGCGGCCCGTCCATAGGGGGCGTAGGGGCGCCGCTCAATGGCACTTAAGTGGAAGTGTGATGTCTATGCAATCACAAGATTGCAGATGAGACGCTTCATTTGCAGGCTTTTGACCTGCCTTGTGGCACAATCGATTGCGCCAGAATACTTTCCGCCCAGCGCCCGTAGTATCACTACGGCCGGGTGCTTTGATCAAGATTGGCACCGCCCTAGGACATGGGCGGTGCTTTCCATCCAAGTTACGATATCACTTCTGGTTTCCCTGTGCCCAAGTTACGATATCACTTCTGGTTTCCCTGTGCCGGAAGTGACATCGGCAGCTCCGTGGAATGCACGGCCCGAGGCTCATTATTATGATTGTCCCTACCAACCCCTAGCAGTACATGAGTGGTCCCATAATTTTAAGCAGGATGCACAAACTGCGATAACAGATTATCATTCTCATGGCACCCTCACTAGAGGCTCTGACGTGAGGATGTATGAAACCGGGTGAAATAACATTAAATATAACCACGTAATGAAGACTGTATACTAAGTTATTGGCAGATAATATAAACAAGGAAAAGTGGGGTTTAAGTTGATATCAAATAACAATATCTATACTGTATATAATGACATGCAAAAAATGTATCACATATGCTGGTCAGTACAGAATTTGCTTTTTTCACATAGAACTGAAAGATATGCTACTCTGGAATTGGATGAGTCAACTGATCTTCCCAGCTGAAAATTACAAATCAGTGCTAACAGTGTAATTTTTCAGTTTGTTTGCGCCGATCTGTGAGGCTGTGCTATATACCATGTTCTGCGAGGCTGCGTTATATATCATGATCTGTGATGCTGAGCTATTTACTCTGTCCTGTGATGCTGAGCTATATACTCTGTCCTGTGATGCTGAGCTATATACTCTGTCCTGTGATGCTGAGCTATATACCCTGTCCTATGATGCTGGGGCTGTATACACTGTCCTGTGATGCTGGGGCTATATACTCTGTCCTGTGATGCTGAGTTGTATACTCCTGACACTATGGGTGGAAGCAAGTGTACAGGGGACAGAGTGGGTGGATTATGTAAGGGGTGGGGCTTATGATAAGTGGGAGGAGTCAAAAATGAAGGGCAGGGTCTGGCCCCCCCCATCCTAAAACGTCACCAGCCGCCATTGGAGCCACCAAATGGGGTGTTCTACCTTAGGTACATTCTTTTTTCCTCTCCTTTTCATACATCTCAGTTCCAGGGTTGCCAACTGTCTGCATTTTCACGGCCAGTTTGTAAAAAATACTTTGATTTCTCCCGTCAGTATGTCTGTGGATGGGAGAAACTGTCTGTGAAAAAATGGCCACCTGTGATGCAATCAAATACTCTGGAAGACTCATGTCCTCATAAATGTCCTATGCCTACATACATTTGCTAATAGGTGTCCCTCATTTCAATCTCAAAATGTTTAGGGGCTGTCAATCACCAGGCATACACCTGCATGTTTGGTGGGATTGCCCCCAAAAAAAGGTTTTGGACAAATGTGTATCAACTAATATATGCAGTACTTGACAAGGGTATTAACTGTACTAATATCCAGTTTAGTCTGTTGATGATTATATTTATGGCAGCAAAGCAAACCCCTACCCTGATGATAACCCAAGTAAAACAAAAGATGGCATGGTACTTGATCCACAAAAAGATGGCAGCAATACTGACTGACACGACCCATAAATTTGAGAAGACGCAGTCTCCCTGGGTGGCCCATTACCTTCTGAAAGGCCTGGAGAAGTCCCTGCTGCTTCCATAACGGGGTCTCCTGTGAACCTTGCCTGCTGGCTTCCGTGAGAGCTCGCCCCCAGGCAAACCTCCCTCTTCCCTCTATTTCCTCCTTTTCTTTCTCTTTCTCTCCTGATTCCCTGGTAATATCCTATCCTATTTCCTAAGTTAGTCATCCAGGTTTCTTTTTCTTGCTTCACTATAAGCCTTGCCTAATACTAAATATCTATAGGGCTGTTGACCCTCCAGACTTCCAGAGAGGAACATCCTCAGCTGTATGGTTGCTATATGAAACTGCTTAATCAATATAGGAAGGTAGTGTTACCATTTGTCCTGCATCTTTCTTCAGCTGACACTGTGAAGCGAATCGCAAGAATGGGAACCCATATTGCTCACATGTATCCATGTTATTGCACATTTGCATTACTGTGAAATTCTGGACCTATAATGCTTAACTGTAAAACTTTCATGATTTTTCATTTGTATTCAATGTGGTTCTTTGTTGGAAAAGAAAAAATGGCTGGCTGTGGCTCTCGTGCAGTGTGTCTGTAATTGTGACACTCCAGTGAACCTTGAAGACACCAGCCTGAGTGAGTGAGCATTCTGTAAACCAGCGGCTGCCCGTCCATAAGGGACACTGCCCCCCTAATCTCTGTGTGACAGCCACTAATCGCCATGCGGGGGGTGCCGGGCGCATAGAGCACTTCAAGGCTTTCTTTTTTCAAGCACATGATTAGAGCTGCACGCTCTAATCGGCTTTAAAAAGGGTGGGCACTGTCCCCCGAGCCCACCCACTTGTGACATTAGCGAATGAACATTCACTATTGTCTTCCTGCTTCTCCTCAAGGCAAATCAGGACAGGAAGCAGGTCCTAAGACTGGATTGGCCGCAAGGAGAAGCCGGGGAAGCCGCGGAAGCCCGTGACCTGGATGGGGTAAGTGCGAGGCTGGCGAGTGGGCAAACGGGCGGAGGGGGGTTTTTGGTTTGTTTGCCACCCCCCAAAAAAAGAGCACCGCCCACCACTGCTGTAAACTGTGATGGAACTCCCCCCCTCTTTCCTGCCTCTCCCCTCTCTCTCCTGCCCCCCTCCTTCTCTTCTCCCCTACTCTCTCTCCTCCCTCTCACCCTCTTTTCCTCTCCCTCCTTTGCCTGTTCCCCCTCCCCCCTTGCTACCGCATCTCTCTCTTATTTTTCTCCCCCTCTCACTCTACCCTCTTCCACTTTGCTCTCTCTCCCCCCTCCTCCTTCTCCCTTCTCTCTCTTCCTCCTCTCTCCCTTTCTTCCTTGTCACTCCCACTCTTTCTATGTGCCCCTCTTATCCTGCCTGCTGCACGCTATACACTGTGTTGTATGTTACTTACTCCTCACCCCTGCACTTTGTACACTATGTTTAACATTACATAGTCCTGACTAAAGTATTCATTGTCTCAATTGTTGGTTTTAATAAAGTTTTTCTTTAAGGTACAGTAGGCTCAGACAGACAAAATTATATCTTTTGTGTGCAGAAAGGTATATGTAATTGAAAATGTTACTATTTTTTTTTTCAATGATCCTATGTCCTGAGGTTAATGTGTGTCTGTGAGACTGTCACTTGAGGCACAATAATTAGAAATAGTTTGTGGGTACAAAGACTGTGGCTTAGGCATTCAGTCTATACATCGACTAGGCTCAGGTACTGTTTAATAATCCCCCTTTAAAGCCACTTCCACTATTAAGTGCAACCTGACCATGACCACCAATTGCCACGACACACATTTTGTCATACTGGTTTGACGCTTTCATTGTAAAGCCAAACAGATTACTTGTTTTGGATATTGTTAATGTTTACATATTGCTTATATTCTTTAAACCCTTGTCTGTGGGTGGGCAGCAGCTAAAGGCTAGGCAAACTACCCTGTTTCCCCGAAAATAAGACCTAGCGTGATTGACAGTGATGGCTGCAATATAAGCCCTACCCCCCAAATAAGCCCTAGATAAAGTCCTTGTAGGTCTTATTTTCAGGGTAGGGCTTATTTTTGGGGAAACAGGGTAGGGCTTATTTGGGGGGTAGGGCTTATATTGCAGCCATCACCGACAATCACGCTAGGTCTTATTTTATGGGAAACAGGGTACCTGTACCCTTTTCTGGGTTTTTGGACAGTCATGCATGCTCCCTCTGCTGACCTGTGCTGTGATTGGACACAGCATGAGTTCATCAGCAGGTTTCAGACAATGATTTTGGCTCTATACCTGCTGATCAGCTGTGGCCAATTACAGTATTTACAAACACACAGAACTCTGTACACAGACAGCTATTTGGCTGTTTCTTTCTCACAGCCAAATCTGTGAGTGAAAGCAGCACACACTGCACTTGTTAGGCACATAGTTGCCCCTTGATGTTAACCCCTTCCCAGGCAGTGCCATTAGTACAGTGTATAGTATTATCACTGATCACTGTATTAGTGTCAATAGCGATATCAGTGTCAGTTAGTCTCCTTCCCAGCCAGTGTCTATTAGTGCCAGATTGCCCACACTATAAGTCGCTGATCACCGCCATTACTAGTATAGCGTTTATAGCTGTGTAAATTCCTGAATATTGTATATACCATAGTTTGTAGATGTTATATCTTTCACACAAACCAGTTAATATTATTGATTCTTCCGGTCAGCGTCGTGTAGGCCACGACGCTGACGCGACCGGAAGTAACGTTTGCGTTCCACCGCCGCCATACGGCCACCCGGAAGTCCAGTGTGTGTCTCCACAGGCACACACCATACTGAAAGGAAGTGCAGGGGCTAACGCTGGAACACTGTGGAATTACCATCTAAACGCAAGTTACTATTACATGCTGAGTTGAAAGATGAAATTAATGTACGCTGCTTATCTGTTGGGGCTGTTTATGGGAATATGATTTATGCTTTTAAATAATAAACGGAATTACGCTATGTGCAATATTCTACTTTGTTTTTATGGCGAGTTTTGTTTGGAGATAAATTTTCCCCTGGACCCCTGATGCTGTTGACCCCTGGGTGATGCTGATATCTGGCTGGTTTTAACCCTGTGTTAGCAGAGGAGTAGTGGAAGCTGACTAATATACCCTGGTGACACATATATGACAGGCGTGTTTTATCTTGATTTCTGGTGAGTTTGAACCCCTATGGGGAGTGTGCCTCACTTGGTGAAAAATCACATGGGGTGATACGGTGTCAGAATACATCACAGATGAAGTCACTTTGATTAATTATAACGAACTGTTCACCCACTACTATTTCTACACCCAAGGAACTTTTATCTATTCACTGCTATGATTGAGGACTAATTTTATATCTATGCATTTTTTTGTGTGATATTTTAACGGTCTTAATTGGATAACTTTTTAGCGCTGTTTTTAGCATATTATTTCTAACACTCCAGTCTGTAATTTTTATGCTATCCTCCTTTATATATTTTTTACCCTTTAAAATGGCTGCTTTTATATATATATATATATATATTTATTTATTTATATATACTTATTTTATTGACGCTATTTTCTGTCTAGTTGTATCAGAAACTGTATAAATCACATCAGGCGCTGAGCTGTGTACAGTAGGCCTTTCAGATACACTCTTTTTACTACATTTTGTTTATATAATAAAAAAATAAAAAAACCCAGTGGTGATCAAATACCACCAAAAGAAAGCTCTATTCATGTGAAAAAATTATATAAATTTTATTTGGGTACAGTGTTGCAAAACTGAGCAATTGCCAATTAATGTAGCGCAGTGCTGAACTGAAAAAAAAAAACGCTCTGATCATGAAGGGGTAAAACCTTCTGGAGGTCAATTGGTTAAATATCAGTTCTATTGGTTTCTAGTAGGAGTGTATATCTAATTTCAGGTTGTCAGTAAAATGCACTTTGCCAGTAAAAAGCCATGGGGGGTAAGGGGTAGCCCAGTTCTGCTTTAAATTACAATGTTTCTTGTGTACCGCTCACGTATGGTATATGAGGATTTTTGTTGCAAATTGGAATTTTCATTTAAGGGCCCATTCACACCAGAAACTGCACATAACTGCACATTTTTGACCGCATGTTTACATGCATTTGAAGCGTGTTTAAAAAGGCGCTTGGCGCATGCTTGAATACGAGTTTGCAGTGCATTTTTCTATATGTTTTTGGGCTTGCTTTCTTGGCTTAAAGGGCCGCGGTGCAATGCGGGTGCAGTGCGTTGGAAGAGCGTTTGTATCGCATTCCCTGCATTTGCAGTGTGGAAAAATGCTACATGCTCTACTTTTTTTTAACTGCGCTGAACTGCACTACAATGATGAGAACTGTGCCCATAGGATTACCCTTTTGGGCTGTCTATGCAATTGGAGTGAAGTTCAAAATGCATCCAACTGCATTTGATGTGAAAGGGCCCTAAGAGATCTGTATCAGATAAGGATGAGCTGATGTGATGATGTAGAGATGCTTTACTTCACTGTGTCCTTGGGGAAACAGCGCTCTGCTTACCATTGCTGATGCCTCTTTATGTTTAATTACTAATGAGTTTTTAATAGATGTTTTATAATTGCTTATGGATTGTGTAGTTCGGATTTAATAAAGGTGGTTTTAAACAATTTAGCTCCTGTTCTTTCTAACCATAATGGAATAAAGTGGTGCGATAACAGCCATAAATGCTACATAATAATCAGTCACTTCATGGACATTTGAAGGCGTTAATGGGCTCGGGGGAAACCAGCTCATGGGTGGGCCCTGCCGTACTTGAATGACAATGAACAAAGTACACCATGGCAAGTAAGTGGCACAGCCACAATTTGGGTGGGGTTTTAAGGGGCATGACTATTCTGCAACAACTTCTAAGCATTTTCCACTTGTAAAAAAAAAAAAACCTAATAAATGCACCCATATTGCAAAATAAAAAATGTGCATTTAATAATATTTTGCATTGGCGCCTGCGAAGCATTGCAACAGCAATCAATGCAGTGAGGGTACAATGCACAGGCTGCTGCATGCTCCAGATACAGAAGTACGATCTTTGGTCACGGAGCTGTAGGAAGTAATCAATGGACTGTGAGTGGAGTGAAGTTATTTTGTTTGAGAAGTATGAGTCTTGCTTTGGCAGTGGCAGAACAGATTTGCAGTTTTTCTATTTACGCCTTGCGCATTTTATTATAAAGATGAAGTAGCCCTTTACCCTTTTGCTGCCACTAATGTATGTAGTAAGTTGGTGGCGTCAAGTGGTTTTACACACACTCCTGACATAAATATAAGGCCTCATGCACACTGGACGTTAGAATAACGTTCTAAATCCCTTACAATCGAGCTGCTGAATGGGGCCAAGGCATGCATCCCCCTCTGTTGGAGATCGGAGGACCCCCCATCAAAATCTCTGTGGTTCTCTAAAGTGAACGAATTGAGAGACATGGAGGACCTCACCGCTACTTTGCACAGCCAGGAGGAGACCTTTCCGAGAGACCTGGCGTCCTTGGAATCATTTTGTGTACACTGACACCTATTTTCAAGAGATGGCACAACCGCAATGACCTCTTGGATTCCACTTCACTCACTGGGCGAGAGGCCCTCTCTGCATTGACTCTTTATCTACCATCTTTTTCCCCTTTCCTACCCCCCTTTTGGGGATACCAAATCCCATAATCTCTCCCCCTTCTGGCTGCCATCCATCCATCTTCCTGACTCAGTAATGGGCTTTGTTGTTCTATCATGATGTATAGTTCTGTCTACATTTCGCCTTTTATATTATTCCATTACTGGGCTAGACAGGCCATAGGGAAGCATTATTTCCTGTTATGTTTCCCGTTATTTTAAAAAGATTATAACCAAAGTTACCCCACTCTACTGTATCTGTAGCATTCAATATATAGGTTTTGGGTCTGTCATACAATAGTTTGTTGGGCTCCCCAATGTGATGCACTAACCGCTATCCATACATTTGTAATAGCTTTACACGACCATCCATAATGTGCTACACTGGGCATGATGTTCCATTTTTCTGCTGATGTGACCCTATCTGTGTATTTTTTTTTTTTTAACTGTGATATCTGTTACAATTGCATACTTTGACTGTTGAATGTAACTTTCATTGGTAATAAAGGAATTAAAAAAAAAACATTCTAAAAACACCAGTAGCAGTGAGTTTTTCAACGTTTTTGCAATAGCGTTTATTAGCGTTTTTTCCACGTTATCGGTTTTCTTTTCGATGGATCAAAAACTTCCAAAAACGCTGGTGAGACAAGTTTTTGAGCGTTTATCAACGTTTATCAGCATTTTTGACCTTAGAGCGTTTTTACAGCTGAAAACAGCTAGAAAACTCCTCTCAGAACCCACTAGTTTTGGGTTTTTTTTTTAAAGCCAAAAAACGCCCCAGCCAAAAACTGCTGCTAACGGCCTATGAGGCCTAACAAGTCTGCTGTCAGATGGAAGCAATCCTTTTGGCTGTGCACTGGATCACTAACACACCCCCCCCCCCCCCCTCATTGCTGTGATGTCCATCTGCATATGCGCCAGCCATGTTTCCCATTGGTGGACCTGGAACTGCTATGGTGGATGCCACTGGATGGATAGGAGGGAAATCAGTGAACCTCTGCTTGCTGATCTCCCCTAGCCAGAAGCGCTATGTAAAATGTCTCTTTGTGGTCCTGGTGTAAATTTTCCCAACCAGCTCGGTTGGGGAAGAAGCTAATGGAGTGTGATCTGCACTCCATTCATTTACTTGGAGGAGACATCTTTATATAATAAAAAATGAACAACCCAGTGGTAATCAAATACTACCAAAAGAAAGGTCTATTTATGTGGAAAAAAAATGATATAAATTTGATATGGGTACATGACTAAGCAATTGCCAGTTAAAGTAGCGCAGTGCTGAATTGAAAGAAATGTTCTGATCATGAAGGGGGTAAAACCAGGTTGTCAGTAAAAATGCACTCTGTCAGTACAATTTTCAAATTTACTAAAAGAAAGGTGGGGTTTAAGCGCTTGGGTGTAGTTTTCTTTTTTTTTAACTAAACTTTTTTAGTAAATTTCATGGACACCCACTATTTTAGGGCTTGGCACGCTGGGTATCTAATTACTCCACGTAACGTCATCTTACCAAAAAAATCAGGTGATATATTGAATCTGTGTGCCCTAAAATTCACTATAGTGTATTTGTTTTACTGAAATTGTATGTTTCATAAGCCATTGCGCTGTGACATAAAAAAAAAAAAAAAAATGGAACTGCCGCTATTGTCAGCTTTCAGAAAATACATACTGTTTTTTTTTTTTTTTTTTTACATAATCTTCAGGCCTAAAATGTTTTTTTTTCATTTTTTTTACTGGTAGCAAAAGGGTTAACTGTATTAGTCAGAATAGATATTGTCCTTGTGACAGATCTGCATGACTAAATGAATGCTTGTGTGCCCATAACAGCTATGGCAGCACAGGTCAGGGGTGTCCCTGTATGTATCAGCCCAGGCACTGAGCCTTCCCAGCTAGTTGTGCTAGATAGATCATAGCTCTTCAGCACCACCTGGTGGACGTTTCACTTATTACAATTACAAGCCAGGCCGCACAGTGCTGAGCAGGCTTCACGTGCAGCTCATCATATGACAGGCGGTGCGGAGATTTAGGGAAGTGAGAGCTCTGCTGGGCCTCCTCCTTCCTCTGTGTGTATGGCCGGCTGTGTGCTCTGTGCTCCCCGCTGATTGTCCCCGCCAGGCTGCAGGTAAGTGGTGATAACATGGTGTGCTGGGACAGGGGGAGCTGTGCTGCTTCCTGTGTGTCCCCATACAGTGATCTGCCACTTCCTGTAAGATTACACTGTAGTCACAGTACAGGAGGATGTCCCCCATCTCTGCCTGATCATATCAGAGGACAGGAGACAATACACTCTCATTGCAAACTTAAAGTGGTGGCAAAGTACAAAACAACATAGTCATCTATTGCAGCTTCGCAATCCTTAGATGTGATGTCTGCATTAGATTTCTATTTTCCCTTTACTTTCACCTGTGATCTGACCAGTAACCCTCTCCCTGTCTTATGCTGGGTGTAGATGGATCGGAATTTGTCTGGTTCAGTTGTGATCGGCTGGATTTCAATCCATGTGCCCCTGATCATTTAATTGGCTTCTGTCCAAGGGACATGCTGGGGAATATCTGTCAATCGGCAACTGTAGCCACTGATTGGTGTATCAGTGCCGGTTCACACTCTGCGGGAACCGTATGCGATTTGGAATGGGAGTCGCACCACATTCCTGTTCAAATTGCATGCGATTCTTCAGAAGTGGCGTCTCCAGCTTTCATACTTAGGGGGGGCACATGGGGGGACAGGGACAAAAGTAGGGGGGCAACTATATAAATGATAGATATATATATATATATTATAGTGCCTTGAAAAAGTATTCACACCCCTTGAAATTTCCCACATTTTCTCATGTTACAACAAAAAATGTAAATTTTTACTGGGATTTTATGTGATAGACCAACACAAAGTGGCATATAATTGTGAAGTGGAAGGAAAATCATAAATGGTTTTCAAAATTGGCACCTGGGGTGGATCCTATATCTGGCATCCCCCCCCCCCCCTACGGGGACAGGCACCGCACCATACATCAACGTCAAGCGATGTTAGGGTAGTATACTGGCAGATTAGGGTGATATACAATAGTGCCAGGTTAGGGTGATATACAATAGTGCCAAGTTAGGTGGTAGTGCCAGGTTAGGTGATATACAATAGTGCCAAGTTAGGTGGTAGTGCCAGGTTAGGGTGATATACAGTAGTGCCAGGTTAGGGTGATATACAGTAGTGCCAGGTTAGGTGATATACAATAGTGCCAAGTTAGGTGGTAGTGCCAGGTTAGGTGATATACGATAGTGCCAAGTTAGGTGGTAGTGCCAGGTTAGGGTGATATACAATAGTGCCAAGTTAGGTTGTAGTGTTGGGTAATAGTGGCAGGTTAAGGTGGTAGTGCCAGGTTGGGTAATAGTGGCAGGTTAGGGTGGTAGTGCCAGAGTAAATGCATGACAACATGAATAGATAAGAGTCCTGTTCCCCTCTTCCTCCATCACCTGCACTAAAAGCATGAATCTATGACTGATCCTGCTGCTGCAGAACCTCCTTCTCCCCCCCTCCCTGAAGTAAACCTAAAGAATAATAAACTCACATCGGTGCTGGCAATCTGAGGATTGATTCTGACTTCTTCCTGAAACTGTAATCAAAATGTGGCGGGTGGGAGGGGCTGCAGTACGGACAAAGCATTTCCGCCTCACCGCGCCCATCATTTCCACCTCACCGCGCCCATCATTTCCGCCTCACCGCGCCCATCATTTCCGCCTCACCGCGCCCATCATTTCCGCCTCACCGCGCCCATCATTTCCACCTTACCGTGCCCATCATTTCCGCCTTACTGTGCCTTCATGACAGCTTTACCATCGTTGCAGCCTTAGCGCTGTGTCACAGAGCTGAGTGTGAAATCATGTTCTTCCGCGCTATGACAAAAGTCCCGCCCTCCTCCTAGACCAGCTTGTGTGATAGACAGAACACTGCGTCTATCACACGAGCCGGTCTAGGAAGAGGGCGAGACTTTTGTCATAGTGCGGCAGAACATGATTTCACAGCTCCATGACACAGCGGTCTCCCGCTGTGCCTGTGCGTGTGTAGGAGGGAGGGGAGCGCTGGGCAGGCTGGTGACGCCTCTCTTCAGCAGTGCGATTTAAGACATTTTGTGTGGCTCAAATCGCACGGAATCCACACCAAGAACATGCAAGACCCTTTTTTTTTTTTTGGGCCGCACCACAATTGGATCGCATGGGTGTTCACACCTATACAATCCAATTCTGCAAATCGCACTGTTTTGTGAACCATTTTTAGGGGTGTCGTTAACCTAACATAAACGACCGCCGTGGTTTTCATGAATGGGATGCAGTCCGGAGTCCGCACAGTATTCACACCACATCCGTGTGATCTGGGACTTAGAGGAGGGTCCCGCTGTCGGTATAGAAGGTCCCAGCTGGGGGGGGATTCCTTTATCCAACTTACTTTTTTTATGGCCAGCTTTAGAATGTCTCCACTCTGGACAAAACCACAAAGGAGACACCCTTGGACGGTGGCATTGTCAATCAAGGGGAAAGTTAAAGCGGAGCTTCACCCATGAGAGGAAGTTCTGCTTGTTTGCATCCTCTCCTCCTCCACTGCCATGTTTGGCACTTCTTTTTTTTTTATTTTTTATTTTTTTTTTGGGGGGAGTAGTGGATACCTGGTTTTGACAGGTACCCTCTCCCCGCCCAGAACGCTGCGGCCCCCTCCTCCCCCCGCAGTCTTCTGGGACACTTCACAGGTCCCAGAAGACTATGCTGCGCTGTAGGAAACCGACATTGAAGCCGCAAGGCTTTACTTCCTGCTTTCCTTATGAGATGCCAATGCCTGCACCCAAAGCCAATTGATAAATCGGCTCAGGTGAGGACATTGCTGGATCCCTGGACAGGTAAGTGTCCTTATAATAAAAGTCAGTAGCTGCAGTATTTTTAGCTACTGACTTTACATTTTTTTTAGTAATGATTGGTCGATTATGTTTGTTGGTATACTTTGTGCTCATACTGAAATAATATAGATACCACACAGATCCACGGTCCTGCTGTGTTACCGGGCAATCGCAGGCGCGCTCCCTTGAGAGCCGAGAAGGGGAGGACGTCATAGGACACCCTGAGAGCTGCGCCGCCTGGCCGTCAATAGACAGCCGGCGGTCGCGAGGCGGTTAAGGAAGTGGTGCGACATCCATGCTGAGATGTCAGTTAGTAATGCGAGAGGAGACTGAAGGAGTGAGCTGAGGAGTAGACAGATTTGGGTGTCATCGGCATATAAGTGGTATTGGAAGCCGTGGGCGGTTATCAAGTGACCAAGTGAGGAGGTGTAGATGGAGAACAGAAGGGGTCCAAGAACAGAGCCTTGGGGGACCCCCACAGAAAGGGGAAATGGAGAGGAGGAGACAGAGTTGTAGGTAACGCTGAAGGAGCGCTGTGATAGGCAGAGAACCAGGATAGAGCAGAATCTGTGCATCAATGCATTCTAATGGAAAATGGATGATCATTTATTTACATCCATTTTCGTCTGCTTCCGTGAACATTCTTTTTTTTTTTTTTTTTTTTTTTTTATCCGACCAATATGTATGTAAATGGACAAACTGTCGGTTTTTACATGAAAGCTCCGGGACTCAAGTGGTTTACCGCTTGCCAACTGCCTCGCGCTGATACGTCGGCAGAATGGCACAGACAGGCAGTCCTGGGAACTCTATGTTCGCCGGCGGCCTTTGATTGCGGTGTGGAGAGGTAGAATGGGGAGATGCCTATGTAAAGGCATTTCCCTGTTTTGCCTAGTGACCTGACAGGGATCTACTGCTCCCAGTGATCGTAAGCAGTGATTGCTGTCATGTCAGTGGAATCCCCCCCCCCCCCTCCCCACAGTTAGAACACTTCCCCTAGGACACACTTAACCCCTTTATCGCCCCCTAATGTTTAATCCCTTCCCTGCCAGTTACACAGTAATCAGTGCATTTTATCGCTGTATAAATATAATGGTCCCAAAATGGTGCCAAGTGTCCGCCATAATGTCGCAGTAACAATAAAAATCGCAGATTGCCGCCATTACTAATAAAAAAAAATCGCAATAAGTGTATATTGGATTGGTTTGCGCAAAAGTTGTAGTGTCTAAAAAAAATAGGGAAGAGATTTATAATTTTTTTTTTTTTTTATAAAAGTGCTATAAATCTATTCCCTTTTTTTTATTTATTTTTTTTAGACGCTATAACTTTTGCGCAAAGCAATTCAATATACAGTTATTGCGATATTTTTGTGTGTATATGTGTATATATATATATGTGTGTGTGTGTGTATATATATATATATATATATATATATATATATATATATATATATATATATATATATATATATATATATATATATATATATATATAAAAATCACAATATTTTTTACCTTTTGCTATAAAAAATTTTTTTTTTATAATTGTCGCTACTTTTTTTGTTTGTAGCACAAAAAGAACAGAGGTGATCAAATACCACCAAAAGAAAGCTCTATTTGTGGGAAAAAAGGACGTCAATTTTGTTTGGGTGCAACGTTGCATGACCGCGCAATTGTCAGTTAAAGCGACGCAGTTCCGTATCGCATAAAGTGGTCAGGCGGGGGGGGGGGGGGGGGGGGGGGGGGGGGTAAATCCTTCTGGGGCTGAAGGCATTATTGCCTTCCGATTGCAACCCATTTAGAAGTAGACCTTGCAGGCTAGGTGCTGTGGGCTGTTGGGGATTAAAACAGGTGTAGAGGAGATGACCTAACGCTTCCTCGCTGTACGTCAAACCTTCTTAGAAGCAGTCCACCACAGACCATTCTTCTGAGGGCAATGCATGTGTAAATGAGCCCCTACTGGCAGGATCACCAGGTGAAAACAAGACTAAAAAAAGAAACAAATTCAGCCTCCACATTTATTTGATTGATGTACAGTAGATCAATGTGACCAAATCTACATGCAATCGAACAGCTATAACTTCCCTTCCAATCAATCTTGACTCACTTTAGATTGGATTGGATTTAGGACCCATTCACAGCAGAACGCGGTGCAGGAAACCCATGTTCTGTGCCCCTTTTCAGCACTGCGCTCAAAATGCACTGCAGTTGTGATCTACAGTGTGTGTCAATGTGAAGTTAAAGTGGTTCTAAAGCCTCAAAGTTTTTCACCTTAAGGTGAAAAACCTTCTGTGCTGCAGCTCCCCCCCCCCCCCCAACACCCCTCTTTTCTTACCTGAGACCAATCCCATTCAGCGATGTGCACAAGCGCAGCGACTCCTGCCGCTGTCTATTTCCTCATTGGACACATTGGCGGCTGCTGCTGTCCCCCAGGTGGGTATGGCTGGCTACTGCTGGCTTGCCTCCAGGGCAGTTACTGCTGGTGGGTACTGCCGGCCTTTGCATCCCTGGTGGTTGCTGTCCTAGTTCATGTGTTCCCGACCCACCATCCCTGATCATCCATGTGACAGGAGCCAGCGCTGGAGGAAGCATGCGGCTGCAGTAGAGGGCAGAGCCGATGCTTCCTGTATCACGCTGGCTTGCGTCACAGGTGGGAGTACATTTGGTATCACTCCGCCTGTGACAAGAGCTGGCGATATACAGCAAGCATCGGCTCTGCTTCCTCTAGTGCCAGCTCCGTTCTTCACACTGATACTTGGGGATGGCGGGACGGGAACCTGCAATCTGGGTTTGCTGACCCGCCATTCCAGAGCAGGAGATGGCGAGCCACATCAGAAGGCAATCGGTTAGGCACACCTGGAAATACACCATCCCTACCTCCTCAGGTTCCCCTTGTACTTGCTGGAGGGAATGCTGAGCTGTCGGTGCTCACACAGCTGGTCCAGTAGTTTGAGGAATTGAATTCCCTCTTTTCTCCTTCTTCTCCGTCAGTACTTCCAGAACAGACCAGATAGATTCTGATTGGTCAGCGATCAACACTGACAGTGCTAACCAATAAATTGATATGGTATGTGCAGGAAACGCTGATTAAGAGCAGGGATTTCAGTAACTTTAAGTACAGGAGACACCAAGGAGGTGGGGGGTGTATGGTGTTAGTTCACCCTTGCATCTCTTGCGGTAAAGGTGAACTAACTGCGTCAACCAACCAGGAGAGAATTACCAATTTGTCTTGCATCAATCAGCAGCCCTGAGATGCTTTGTTCAGGAATACGGTCCTATCGATCAGATTCTGAGATTACATGGTGGAAATTGAAATCTGATCAAAAACACAAAACCTTTTTTTTTTGTTTGTTTTATTTTTTCATTTGGATCATGTAAAGGGAGGTTTATAACCCCTCTGTTTTTTTTTGTGTGTTTTTGTGTCCTATTTGGGCGATTTCTCTTAATTTCCTGCCCCATAGCCAAAATAGGAAGTTTGAGGGAATCCTTGGTTGTCACCAGAACTAGTGTCCCCATTGGAAGATATTTTCCTTCTATTAATTATTCTGGGGACAACCCAAAATTAGGGACTTGAGTTCACTTTCAGTGATACCATGGCAAATAGGATAAATCTCCCTCCTATATTTGGGGTGAAGGTGGACAGGAGAGGTTGTGACATTAAGATCTTTACCTCGTCCAATGAGGGAATTCCTTGAATTCTATGAAAAAAAAATGCATGGTGTTCTGGAAATGGTGGCAGTGCAGAGAGGGTGACCCCATGAGGACAGTGTGTAGAGGGGAAGCTGCTTGGCACAGGAACTGGAAGATTGTGGCTATCATTGTCCTCTACAGCAGGGATTGACAGCTTACCTAGCAGCCCCTCAGGTATGGTGTGTGTGTATTATATATATTTCCATTTGTACCAAACTGAACCAACGTAACTATGTAATACAGGTCATACCTGGAGATCAGCTTTATGAATAATGTCACCCTGGCAAAATACCATAGTTTGTCAGGATGATCTAAAGGGCCAGGGTTTCCCAGCTAGGGTTCCTCCAGAGATTGCTAGGGGTTCCTTAAGCAATTTCTGCCTCTCGAATAAGTTCCCACTGACACCATTGATCTTTTTTGCTATCTATGGGGGTAATTCTTCCCAATGACCAAGGATCAGTCTTCCCACTGACCATCACACTAATGTATCTTGAGTGGTGGATATAGTATATCTTCTATCAGGGCTTCCCTGAGACCAGAAAGTTATTTCAAGGGTTCCTCTGTGTTGAAAAGGTTGAGAAATCTAAAGTATGGAGAAGTGAAAGAATTTGTGTTCGTGCAGATGGCGATTTCCTGTGGTTAGTGTGGAGGAGGCCTGCTGAAGGAAGTTGCTGACCTCCATAGGATGAGACCATGTACTGTAACTGGGTCAGATGATGCTCAGGGCTTCCTTTATTAACATCGTACAGACACATGGCTGGTGGAAAGGGGGACTTGGCTCATATAGTCCTAATGAGTACTAAACGCCAAACTGAAGTTGGGACAAAACTGAACCAAAAAAAAGATGGATAAAAGTACAGGAAAATCAAGTCTTTTAAATGCTTAGG
Organism: Lithobates sylvaticus; assembly: GCA_028564925.1. Taxonomy (NCBI): domain Eukaryota; kingdom Metazoa; phylum Chordata; class Amphibia; order Anura; family Ranidae; genus Lithobates; species Lithobates sylvaticus. The sequence continues at coordinate 420,185,467 of CM053030.1, forward strand.
CCTCATTCACACGGCGGCATACTATGACTGAGTAATGCCCCGTACACACCGTACACACCGTCGAATATTCCGATGGAAAAGGTCCGATCGGATTATGTTGTCGGAAAATCCGATTGTGTGTGGGCTCTAGCGGGCTTTTTCCGTCGGAATTTCCGCCGGAAAAAAATCTCACATTTCCGCCAGAGCAGGATCTCAAATTTTCCGACAACAAAATCCTTTTTCCGATCGTGTGTCGAGAATTCCGACGGACAAAGTGCTACGCGTGCTCAGATCAAATTACGAGACCAAAGCTATTGGCTACTAGCCTCTACGTAGTTCCGTCGTACGCAACGAATGTCACCACGTTCGGAATGATCGGATTTTCCGACAACTTTGTCCGACTGGGTGTATGCGACACCAGTTTCGGACAAAATCCGTCGGAAAAAATACGGATTTTGTGGTCGGAATTTCCAACAGTGTGTACGGGGGCTTAGAGTTGTGTTTACCCACATGGGGAAGAATGGGGTTTTGTGTTTTATTTACTTGCAGTATGCCTTCATAGGAACTTACTAGAAAATGTTACTACTCCTCCAAGAGAGTTAATTCCCCAGTACACCCCCTCCTTGTATGTCATTGTCCCCTTTCTGGGAGTGTCTAATAACAGTGCGTACTGTCGCAGCTCCTCCACCCCTCTCTTTACCTCCTCTACATATGTACCTGTCAGGGAGGAGCGATGGCAAATACTATAAAGCAGCGGTCCCCAACATTTTTGGCACCAGGGACCGGCTGCGTGGAAGAAAATTTAGCATAGGCCCAGGGGGTGTGTGGGTGTTTGGCACGCTGGGGTATGCAATTTTTTGCATGCAATGGCTGGTGTTAGCACCATAGTTGATATGGTGTAAGGTGCATTACTTGTATTCTTACAATGTAATGGTTCAACTCGCCATACACCTTGAGTGTGTCACTTGTCACCTCGCTTGCCACCAGATGCGGTTTGTCACTTGCCACGCCACCTGCCACCAGATGTGAATTGTCAATGCATTAGTGGCAGCACTGGTTGCACAAAGGCAGGCAGGTGATAAGTTCTGAGTAAGGGCGGACCAGCTATGATGCGGGGGCGGGCGCTGAGAGATGTCATCTCTCTGCTCGCCCACCGCACCTCCGACACTGTAGCCGCACAGCTGGGAGGGCGGAAAAGCAGTGATGCAGGGCGGGCTCTGAGAGGGGTCATCTCTCTGCTCGCCTGCCAGTGCACCTCTGACAGTAAAGCCCTTCGCAGCAAACAGGCCCAGGGGTTTGGGGACCCCCGCTATAGAGCGTCACTTGAGTGACAGCTCTGGGTCCATTGGGATTGCTGTCAATCCAAGTCTCAGAGCTTTTACATGGGAAAATCTCATCAGTGCACTACAGAGGGCAAAATTGAAAAAAAAATAATAAATTATAGACCTCACCAGTTCTCCTTTTTAAAGCTGTAATAAACCAATAAACTGCAGGTTTAATTCATAATGTACTGCATGGTATGAAAGACTTGCCTGTCATAATGTGCCCTTTAGCGCTACAGTATCGCTGACCCTATGGGTCCCAGGCGCTTCTGACTTCCCCCTGATCTTTCTTCTGGGTTCTGTCACTTTGGCCATTGAATGACTGGGCCTTGATGTCACATCATAATGAGATCAGGAGGTGTTGTCACATATGCGCAGCTCGTTGTACGTTACCACTGACGGGAAGAAGCATTTTTGACCGACTGAGACCGATAAAAGCACTACCTGTCAGCAAGTTTAATTCCTGTAAATTCATTTTGTGCAAATGGGGAAAAATGCTGGCATTTTTTTATTTTTTATTTGCAATTCCCTGACTGTCGCTGGATTGAGTACTTTTGAATCAATGACCTGAAACGAGAGTTAGCATATGAAGCCAGTACTTGACTCAAAGTGTTAGCCTTTAGATGAGTTTTGCAGGGAGGTTAAAGTGGTTCTAAAGGCAGAAGGTTTTTTACCTTCATGCATTCTATGCATGAAGGTAAAAAACCTTATGGGTGCAGCTACCCATCCCACCCTTATACTTACCTGAGCCCTATCTCAATCCAGCGATGTGCATAAGAGCAGTGGCTCTCCCGGGTCTCTCTCCTCATTGGCTCCTGTTGCTCTCAAACACATCCAGTGAGCCAAAGAGGAAAGCGAGAGAGGGGTTGAGCCATTCTCTGTGTGCATAGACAAAGAGGTTTATTTACAACAGCTAGAGAGGGCACATTTAGTCACATTTCTGCATAGAAACCTATCAGCTTCTAACCTCAGCTTAGAAGCTGATTGGTTTCTATGCAGAATCGTGACTAATTTTGCCCCCTCTAGCTTTAGTAAATAAGCCCTATGTCCATTCACTGGGGTGTGGCTCAGGAGCAAGCCTGCTTGAGTGCCACATAGCAAGAGGCTTGCTATGGGGGCAATCAGCAAGGGGGAGGAGCCAAGACTGCCTACAGGGGACCCAATAAGAAGAGGATCTTCTTTTAGAATGACTTTAAAGGGGTTGAAAACCCTCCTTGATTATTAAAAATAAATAAATAAATAAAAAAAAAAACATGTCATACTTGCCTCCACTGTGCAGGTCGTTTTGCACAGAGTGGCCCCTGGTCCTCCTCTTCTAGGGTCCCTCAGCGGTGCTGGAAGCTCCTCCCCCGCATCGAGTGTCCATGTTGGAGAAGGCTCTCCTAAGGTGGACACCTGTGCCGGCACGCTCCGGAGTCCTGCATCTCTGTACATTCACACAGAATGCAGGACTCGGCCCCAGCGCCTGTGTCATGGGATTTGATTGACAGCAGCGGGAGCCAATGGCTGTGCTGCTATCAATCTATCCAATCAAGAGCTGAGACAATGGACCGAGAGGAAGAGCGCGTCTCCACCGAGGGAACGAACGTGCTCAGGTGAGTAAAACGGGGGGGGGGGGGGGGGGGGGGGGGGGTTGGCTAGGGGACCGGTCAGTGTCAGAAGTTTTTTCACCTTAATGCATTGGATGCATTAAGGTGAAAAAACACGAAGGTTTACAACCCCTTTAAGAATGACTGCTCTAGAGCTCACATCTTCACTTTTTGAAAGGTCTAAGAAACACATGTGGACAATCTGCAAAATAGCTACTTAGTGACAGTGTCTTCATACTACCAGTATCTAGAGATACCTGTTATGTTAAACTTGCAGAGCACACACAGCTATCCTCACCTGCGTCATTAACATAAAATACACACTCATGGGAAACGTACTATACATTACCTCTAAATGACAGTTCTAATTATAGGTGGAGTTCTCAGATAATGTATATAGTAGTTCACATGGTTTGTTTTTTTTGCAGATCATCTGGACTCAGGATGAAGTTTTTCCCCAATGTCATGGGGTTTTTGACCCTTCTGGCAAGTCTTGAACAAGTATATATGTGGCGTCCAAGGAGTCCCTTCAGCCAGATGTTTAATGGAGTAAAAGTTCCCCCCACCACTAGAGGGGATCCTGGGGAGCCACTTTTTCTTACCCCATACCTGGAAAGCGGGAAGATTGATGAAGGTAAGGAGGAGGGGAGGAGTAAATGCATGTATCAATATCTCCAAAGCTGCTACTATAACAAATAAAGATAATATACACATATGTTTGAACGTGCTAAAAGCAAATGCAAACCTAAGTAGTGCTAATTGGTCAACTTTCAGATCAACATATATAAAAGTCCTTCATTGACACTCCGTAAGTATAAAAGCAGTGAGCCTGTTCCCAATCTGGGTTGAATGGCAAGAGATTGTTGCAATAATGACCATTCCTGTCACCACACCTTGTGACAGACTCCCCAATGGGTAACGACTCACCAGATCACAAACAAAAGCCGAACCTTAAACGAGAATATCTTTGTCTAGCGGTCTGTTGCATGTCAAATGCTTCATCTATATCCACTCGCCACCATGAAAGATTGTTATGATAATTTTAATCCATAAAAAACCCTCTTAATACATTGCCCTTACAAAGATAAAAGCATACAACAGCTTGTAGTATCCTCTAATAACATTAGACTGCGAGCGCAACTCTCACCACCCTTTCGTTGACGCAAAGCAGTCAGTTCCCAGGTTGAGAGGCACAATCATGTCTGTACAGATCGATCTGTACAGACGTGATTGTGCGCCTTTAACCCGGGAACTGCCTGCTTCGATTCAATGAAAGGGTGGTGAGAGTTGTGCTCGCAGTCTAATGTTGTTGGAGGATATTCCACGCTTTTGTATGCTTTTATCTTTGTAAGTGCAAGTATTTTAATCCATAAAAACCCGTAACAATATCGCGCTATGCGAGTGTCTCTTTCATGGTGGCAAGTTGATATAGATGATAAGTTTGACATTCAACAGACCACAAGACAGAGATATTCTCGTATAAGGCTCTGATTTTGCTGTGATCTGGTGAGTCGTTACCCATTGGGGGGGTCTGTCACAAGGTGTGGTGATGGGAACTGTCATTATTGCAACAATCTTTCTATTCAATCCAGATTGGGAACAAGCTCACAGTTTTTATACTCACGGAGTGTCAATGAAGGACTTTTATATATGTTGATCTGAATGTTGACCAATTAGCGCTGCTAATGTTTGTATTTGCTTTTAGGAAGTTCAAATGTGTATATAATCTGTGAAATGGGTTTCCTTTCGCTAACAAAACTTACATTTCTTGCAGCCTCTTCTTCTTTTTTTTTTTTTCGCGACAACATTATATTTTCTTTACAAAGTGACGTTTATGGAACATCCATAGCACTGTTAGGGCTCTTTCACACGGGGCGGATCAGTGCAGATCCGCCCCGTGGATAGCCGCTTGCTCAGCGGGGATCGCCGGAGCGATCTCCGCTGAGCAGAAGATGACAGGTCCGTCTCTGCACTCCGTGCAGGGACGGACCTGTCAGAGCGCCGCTCTCCCCTATGGGAGATCGGGTGACGACGGACCGTAGAGTCCGTCGTCACCCGATCCGCTCTGCAGACGGATGAAAAAATGGGGTTTTCCTCCGTCTGCAGAAACGGAGCATATCGGGCACGGACGAGATCGGGTGTCAGCGGATGCTCATCCGCTGACACCCGCTATCCCATAGGGATACCTGTATGTCCGTTTTTCATCCAAAAACGGAAGGATGAAAAACGGACATACGGTCCGTCCGTGTGAAAGAGCCCTTAGTGGCGTTTAGCCACTTTTTATGTTACTATGTCCTGTACTATTCAGCATTACCTTTTTTTTTTTTTTTTTTCCGATAAATCTTCTTTTTCAGCACGTGAACTGAGCCTTGTGGGAAACCTTCCAGGTGTGAACGTGAAGAGTTATGCAGGATACCTCACTGTGAACAAGACCTATGACAGCAACCTCTTCTTCTGGTTCTTCCCTGCTCAGGTATGACCACAAACTAATACTGTTCCTTTAACATTTTATGTAAATTCTGCACACAATAAGCAAGCATTTGAAAAATAGGGAAGGGATGGACCACTTATGCACTATCCGATTAATAAACTATATAGAAAATCGAGATGAAAGGCTATGGAAATATAAAGCAGCTGCCAACACTACGATGTGTATCTACAAGCGTTAAAATAATAAAGTGTATCGCTAATTTCAAATAAAATAACTTTCAATGTCTTCCGAAGTCCTAAAGCTCAATACCAGTGATCCATTAAATGTGGATAAAAAAAACAACCCATAATATAAATCTGTTTGCAAAGAATAAATTACCCTGCTGGGTAGTGTACCAATTTCCAGTGCTATAAATAACAGATAACCAATCCTGCAGATATATGATGATGATGCAACCTTAAATATATATCCAAAACAAATATTAATTAAATGTATTTTAGGTACTTGTATAGCGCCATCAATTTGCGCAGCGCTTTACATCTACATTGTACATTCACATCAGTCCCTGCCCTCGAGGAGCTTACAATCTTGATGAAATAAATAATCCAAAAAATAAGTGCAATCAAACAGTTTCTTGCGTGATGTATCCTGTTAGAAAGTGGGGAATCAACTTCCAGTGCTGTAAATCCTATACAGTAGCTCACAAAAGTGAGTACACCCCTCATATTTTTGTAAATATTTTATTCTATCTTTTCATGTGACAACACTGAAGAAATTATACTTTGCTACAATGTAAAGTAGTGAGTGTACAGCTTGTATAACAGTGTAACTTTGTTGTCCCCTCAAATGAACTCAACACACAGCCATTAATGTCTAAACCACTGGCAACAAGTACACCCCTAAGTGAAAATGTCCAAATTGTGCCCAAAGTGTCAATATTTTGTGTCGCCATCATTTATTTTTCACCAGAGCTTCAAAGTTTGTCACTGGAGTCCTCTTTTACTCTTCCATGACGACATCACAGAGCTGGTGGATGTTGGAGTCCTTGCGCTCCTCCTCCTTCCGTTTTTGAGGATGCCCTACAGGTGCTCAATAGGGTTTAGGTCTGGATACCTACTTGGCCAGTCCATTACCCTCAGCTTCTTTAGCAAAGTGGTTGCCTTGGAGGTGTGTTTGGGGTCTTTATCATGTTGAAATAATGCTTTGTGGCCCAGTCTCCGAAGGGAGGGGATCATGCTCTGCTTCAGTATGTCACAGTACATGTTGGCATTCATGGTTCCCTCAATGAACTGTAGCTCCCCAGTGTCGGCAGCACTCATGCAGCCCCAGACCATGACACTCCCACCACCATGCTTGACTGTAGGGAAGACACACTTGTCTTTGTACTCCTCACCTGGTTGCCACCACACACGCTTGACACCATCTGAACCAAATAAGTTTATCTTGGTCTCATCAGACCACAGGACATGGTTCCAGTAATCTATGTCCTTAGTCTGCTTGTCTTCAGCAATCTGCCTGTCTGCAGGCTTTCTTGTGCATCATCTTTAGAAGAGGCTTCCTTCTTGGGCGACAGCCGTACAGATTTGATGCAGTGTGCGGCGTATGGTATGAGCACTGACAGGCTGACCCTTTTCAACCTCTGCAGCAATGTTGGCCGCATTCATATGTCTATTTCCCCAAAGGCATCCTCTGGATATGACACGTGCTCGACTTTGGTCGAGCATGGCGATGCCTGTTCTGAGTGGAACCTGTCCTGTTAAGCCGCTGTATGGTCTTGGCCACCGTGCTACAGCTCAGTTTCAGGGTCTTGGCAATCTTCTTATAGCCTAGGCCGGTGATGGTGAACCTTGGCACCCCAGATGTTGTGGAACTAAATTTCCCATGATGCTCATGCACTCTGCTGTCTAGTTGAGCATCATGGGAAATGTAGTTCCAAAACATCTGAGGTTCACCATCACTGGCCTAGGCCATCTTTATGAAGAGCAACAATTCTTTTTTTATTTTTTTTTTCAGATCCTCAGTTCTTTGCCATGAGGTGCCATGTTGAACTTCCAGTGACCAGTATGTGAGAGTGAGAGTAATGACACCAAATTTAACTCGCCTGCTCCCAATTCACATTCAACATTCTGAGCGTTCCTGCAGCCGTTCTGGGGTGCCGTCATGACGTCCACCCAGAACGAGAACCGCACCGTCGCTCTGCCATTTGACAGAGGGACGGTGCGGCTCTCGGTCATTTGACAGAGGGCGGGCGGCAAGTTGTTAAACTGATTCTCCTCTTGACACGATAAAAACTACCATAGTGAAGTACTTTTATGGATAATGTTTATTGAAACAGTGGTAACTTACAGTTAAAGTGGATGTAAACCCTGTTCTATACCCAGTGAAGTGAACATCCTCAGATGATGGAGATGAAACAAATCTCCCTACATAAGCTTTACATGTATATCTGCTGTCCTCAGCTTTCTATATTCTTTAGAATTCTAACACCATGTTAGAATTCTAACTTCCTCATTCAGCAGTAGGAGGGATTCTTGGCATACACTGTGTGACAGCTGATTGGAGGAAAGGCACATGTCCCCCCCCCCCCCTCCACATAAGCAGAGACTTCCAGAGCTGTGCTGTGACCAGACAAGCTCTCTGCCAATCTATTTATAGCACCCACCCCAACACAAATTTTGTGCTGGTTTTATCTCTGTTGCTAGAGAACTTGACAGAAGTTATGCTGATAACAGAGGAACCAAACAGCGGAAAGACACGGGACAGTGCTTTGGTGAGCGATAAGTAAACACTGAAGATATGTGCCTAGGTCAAATTTCATGAATCTGGTTTACATCCACTTTAATATTGCAATATTCCACATAGTGTAATATCCAAATTTCACAAAGGAGCAAATAGCTGAACTTCCGGCTTCGACCACGACCGGAAGTGATGTCACCCGGCTCCTCCCAATGCGTTGTCACCAATCACATGACTTCCTTAGGATGTACCCTGAGAAAGTCCATGCGGTTTAGCCAGCTACTGTCGCTCCAGCATAGATTGTAGGATCGTGGTGACAATACTAGAAATACCAAGCACTTTGTGTGTCTGCACGGTTGCCTGTAGATTCAGTGAAGGAGCACAATGCTACGACTACATTGCAAGCCAGTGATATAGCATTGTTGCCCTTTAACAGGAAGTCAGATTCTATGAAAAACTAGCAGGATCAAGGGGCAATCTTTATAATGTACAAACAAGTCATTTTAAAACATTGGGTTCTAGAAGCAAAACTTAATTTTTTATTCCCCCCCCCCCACTTTGGAGAGAAATGGGGAATGGTTATAATTCCTGTCTTTTTTTTTTTTTTTTTTTGCCACTTCTGTCCATTTGGGGAGATTTCTCTTAACCCCCTTGGCACCGGCCACATGCAAATATGCAGTCTCTCAGCGCCTGATCCCTTGGTGCAGAGAGGCTGCCTATTTGTGTGAATTGCTGTCCATACAGCTGTGCCGAAAGCGGTGTGCATGCTCCCTACATAGTTACCGGTGCCTAACCGAAAGCTCCCAATCCCTGCTTGCGATTGGGAGTTTTCAGATCATGTGACAGCTAATCACGGAGGTCACATGCGCTTAAGCCCCGCCCTGCCTCCTGGAATCATAAACATCTTTAAACGCTGGGAGGCGCCGACGTGAATAGGTTAACTTCCTGTCCCACAGCCAAAACCATAAGTGAGGGAATTCAGGGATGTCACCAGGGTCACTAGTACTAACTGCCCCATTGGAAGATGTGTCCTCTAGTCTTGTTCTGTTGTCAGCCCAAAATTTAGGACCATAAACAGGACAAAGAGAGGGTGAATCTCCCTAACGAGGACACGGATAGCAATTAAAACCTGACAGTTGTTCTAATCCCTCCTCTTCCTCCTCTTCCTCCTTCTCCCCAAAACAAAAAAAGTTAATATAAAGGTTTTCTTTGAGGCAGGGGATTCATTGACTTTAGCCAGCAGTGCACTTTAGTACCTCCTTAATACTGTCCAGGGAACAAATTAAAAGTCCATGCATGAATTGCAGCTTTTATCATCCTCTATGCAATCCCTTGTAGATCTTCCTAAATCTTTTCTTTCTGTACCTGGGTAGGGCTAAAACCCCTTTTCACATGATCCCATGCTGTATACTTTCCTGTGTGTCTGCTGTACACTTGAAGGGTAGTAATTGCTCAGATACAGGTCCATTTATGTGAAGATATTGGCAACTAGAAGGTTTTTGCTATGGGGTTAAACAGCTGCAGATGTTCAGTGCTCAGCAGTGGTGGTGCGTCCATACGGGCACCGCCCCCTCTAACACCATTGGATAGATTCATGCATTGCATGAATCCATCTATGGCCGCCGCTGCCACCCCCCTATTCAAGGACCCCCCCTGGGCTCTAATGGGCTTGCAGGTCACTCGGCTCTGTTTAGAAAAGTGAATAAATATTCGCTTTTCTAACACTAAACCGCCTCTCTGCCAATCAGGGGCTCCGGTCTGTTACCCGTCACCTGATTTGCTGAAACGACAGGCACTGTGATTGGACCTCTATCAGGACATCGAGGAGTTGTCCCACCGAGACAGGGTAAGTGCAGATGGCTGGGGGGGGGGGGGGAGGGCGCACTGGCAGCATTTTGATGGGGCACAGTTGGGGTTTTCAATTGATGGGGGTTTTTTTTTTTTTTTTTTTGTTTTCGCACCCCCAAAGAATTTTGAGCACCAGCCGCCATTGGTGCTCAGTAAGCCAGTTTAGATGTAAAATTTTTGTCTTTGATTATGGTGTACTCCGTTTAGCTTGTTGTGTAGTTGGCTTCACTGAGCAGCGTGTTAGCCATTGTTCACAACAAGATGTGCTTTTGAAAATTGTCCTGTTACGACCTCATTCTGTCAGCCCCCTCATGACACATAGTCTGATACTATGGGACTCGTACGGTATTCTGGCAAACTTGTTTCCATTCCTGCCACTACTCCCTCTCCTGGATAACCCTATGTCCCACCTGACTCAGAACAACCTCACATCTTCTCGTGGTGGCCTGCCCATGGGTTTTCACAGTTTTGTCACTTTCTTGGTTCCCGCACTTTCCCCACATGGTCCTCGATCCGATATACCCACGAAGCTCAGCCAGCCAATTCTTCCGTTACATTCAGCTGCGACACTGGATAACTTCCCTCTGACGTCTTGACTCCTTCCTATATTAAATGACTGCCTTTGAACACACCTGCCAGCATAGCCTAGGCACTCGCGGCACCATCTCCATGATCTACGCCTCACTCACCGCTGGCGGCACCTCCACTACCCTCTCATGTGCTTAAATGGGAACGTGACTTGTCCCCCATAGACCTTGCAGAATGGAGTAAAGACTGGTCCAGCATAGCGAAATTCTCTTAACACAGCCACGTTGGAGGCAGCCTACAAGGTTCTGCTACGTTGGTACTGGGTCCCAGCCAGCATCGCCAAGTCAAACCCATCCTGTGGTGATGGATGCTTCCAGGGTTGTGGTCAGCAAAGAGATTCCCTCTTTCACGCACCTTTCTGCAAGGACCCCAACTTTTTCATTGCTCCATTGTCCGATCCCAAGTCTCTTCTCTCGCCAGCAGAAACTAGCCACATACCTATTTATCGCAGCTAAAACGCACAATAGCAAGGGCCTGGAAAAAGCCAGCTGTTTCTTTTCTGGAGGTTAAAAATACCTTTTAAACGACCCTCATGATTCATGGAAAAAATGTCTAGTATCCTCCAACTCCCATTTCCGCTCACTCTTCCCTACCTTAGCCCCTGGGTCTATCAGCTCGGGCATAACGCACAGACCCCCGAGGTTCAGTGTTAGTCTATAATTTATATCTTTATAATACATTTATTTTTCCGTGAACTTCTGTCTTATGCTCCATGCCCATATCACCTGCGTGGGAATTTGTTATCTGCTTACCCATCTCTTGTTTTTTTGAAAAAAAATTGTTCTGCTTGCCTTTATTTTTGCAGTTTCCAGTTAATTGCACAATTATATAACCTATAAGGCTCTATGGCAGGGGTGGCCAACCAGTGGCCCTGCTCTGGAATGGTCTGGTTAGCAAGCCCAGATCGCAGGTTGCAACCCGTCATACCACAGCATCAGTGTTGTGAATGAAGCTGGTGGTAGAGGAAGAAAGCGACTGCAAAGCAGAGCCCCATAAGCTGATGCTTCCTGTAGACCGCCGGCTTTTGCCACAGGCAGAGTCAGTTAACCCGCAGGATAGACACAGGTGTGCTACACTACAGTGTGGGTAAACCGCAGAACATCAGTGTGAAAGCAGTCTTAGGCCCTTTTCACATGATTGGCCCTACCCAATCGGACCCTCAATTCACTTCTACAGAGCGGCAGATGTAAACAGACTTTTGTCCGTTTACTCCTGCCTGCCTCCAATCCGATCCTCTAAAAAAAAAAATAGAAGAGAGTTTGTCCCCTTCCATCTAGGTGGATCGGAGGGCCTATAGAGTAGCTGTGACCTGTGATCCGCCCGCTCCGCTCATTGTGGCCCGTGACTGGTTACCAAGTTGCTTAAGTGGCCCTCGCTCTTAAAAAGTTTGGGCACCCCTGCTCTATGGCAACACATCTAAAATGCATGTAAATCGCACAACTTGTCTACAATGCACCGCAATCACAATACACTTAAAGTGTTACTAAACCCAGGACCCTGCATTCACTATATCTGGTCTCCCATAGTAAACAGAATATGGAATTGTAATTTATTTTAGTAAATATAAACTGCTTTTTTCTCATCAGCAGTTAGAGCAGTTTTGGCACTTCTATCGGTGTCTGGTTAAAGCTTGTAGGAGGAGTTTCCATTCTACTCTGACTGTCTGAGACTACAGGACCCCTGACCCTCTGTCTGCACAGTGCTGATTGGCCCTGTGCTGAACACATGCACCTTCCCAAGAAAAAAAAAACCTCTAGCAATACGGACTAAACTGAGCATGTGCAGAGTGACTCAAAAATCTCTGTACTATCAAGAGATGGCTTGGAGACTGTGGAAGAAATGGAGGATCAGAGAAGACCAGATCAAACAGCCTTTTTACACAATGCAGAGGACTAACCCCTTAAGTTCCACAGTGAGTGTATCACTCATGATTTACTGCATATACAGACCGATTTTACTGTTGAGTTTAGTAACACTTTAAAATGGGCACCACGCTGATGCACACATTGAGAAAGCAGGTGGTAAACCTTAAATTTAACCCCTAATTTCTGTTACAAGCATGCTCTAGTCCAAAAGGGATTCAATGTTCATATTTATTACTTTGATAGCGTTGTGTTCTCTAGTTCTACACTATGTACACTAGGTGGTGCTGTATAGCAATATATTAGTCTTCATACCAAACATTTGCATATCCTGATGATTTGAAATTTGTAATTTTCCCTTTATCCTTTAATTAAATGGTGAAATGGATACATCTTGCATTGATCCCCAGGTATCCTTAGACTTTAGATGACCATCTTAAGACCTGGCTGTGATATGTCTGTTGCAGTGTCAGACGATTTAAAAACCTTGACTGGAAGCACAGGAACAGTTTGCACCTCCCTCCCTAACTTGCACATCAAATGTTGGTGTGGTCCTGTATCATGTCTGCATTTGTTTTTTTAAATTAAAACTAAACTCACACTGTTTAATTTACATTGCCCCTTTTATTTCTGTATATGGATACTGTAATTATAATTTTTTTTTAATTTTTTTTCCTAATCAATATACAGCTGTCACAGACCAAGCTCTTTCCCAGCCCATCTGCAGGAGGAGCTTCTAGTCCTCTGCTACTGGTCAAATGTTCCAAATAAATAAAATCCATCCTTTGGACTACAGAGTAAACATTTCAATTAATATCCATAAACTGTTTTAAATTGTCCTACAAATATTTATTTGAAATCAAATCTTTATTATTTTTTGACAGCAACATGGTGTGGGTAGATTTCTGCCAGTCACAGGCAGTGTCTTAGAATAAGAGGGAGGTGAAGCCTCAATCAATCTACATGTAATGTCCCCACTGTGTTTAGCTGGTTAGTGGGCATAGAGAGTGGGCTGTCATTTACCACTGTGTATACACCCACATGTGTGACTCGATAGTCACATGGGCTGCTCAGATATGATGGGGAGCAAATGCTCAGCATGGAAACCCACAGAAAACTGAGCATGTGCAGAGTTGCCACCAGGGTTGCAAAATTCCTAGCTGCATTGGGGACATGTATAAAAGGCTGAGATGGAGAGCAGCAGGATCAACCAGGTTTTTGGCAGAATACAGAAAATGAATCGCATAGTAGGTAAGGTCGAATAAAGACTATAGTCCATCCAGTTGTAGGTGCAGGTGTGTCGGTTTCTATATTTCCCATATCCCTTTATGGCGTGTTCCTTAAGATGGACATCTAAGAGCCTCTTAAAACTATCAATACTCCCTGCAGCCACCACCAATTGTGGAAGAGAGTTCCACATCCCTATTGCCCTGACAGTGAAACCCCCCCCCCCCCCTTCGTAGTTTAAGGTTAAACCGCTTCTCCCCCAATCTCAATGTGTGGCCCGTGTCCTCTCACGCTCCTTGACAGAATTATTTTTTTCCAAGCTGGGATCACCATTGAGGTATTTGTAAATCGCTATCATGTCCCCTCTCAAGCGTCTTTTCTCCAGTGAGAATAAATCTAGTGTTTTGCAGTCTTTCCTTGTAATTGAGGTCCTCCAGTCCCATTATTCGTTTTGTTGTGACTGTGTGAGTCTAAACGGCGTGTAATACAGCATTTATTGATCGCTTTTTTATAAAAAAAAAAATTATGATGTGGGTTTAATGTTGGCCAGCCACAAAGATCCATAGTAATGACTTGCATATAACTGCAGCTACCTTTTACCTCTGGATCTACTGATCAGTTTGAGAGCCAACTTTCAATAGAGATACCTCTTCTTTAAAGCGGGAGTAAACCCGCTGACATTTTTTTTTTTTTTTTTACACCTGTAAGGGAAAAGGCATAATGAGCTAGTATGCACCGCATACTAGCTCATTATGAAATACTTACCTTAGAACGAGGCGTCGGTAACTCACCTGGTCCACGCCGAGGTCGCTGACATGTTGCCTCGGCGTGTCTTCCGGGTATCGCGACTCCAGCGCTGTGAGTGGCTGGAGCCGCGATGTCGTCACTCCCGCGCATGCGCACGGGAGACTTCGTCCCGGCAGGGTTCGTATTCTGCCGGCCTTTCAGACGAGAATCCCCCGTGCGCATGCGCCGCTGCAGTCAGCGGCGTATTGCACGGGGAATATCTCCTAAACCGTAAAGGTTTAGGAGATATTTTTTGTACCTACAGGTAAGCCTCATTACAGGCTTACCTGTAGGTGAAAGTGGAAAATCTGACTTTACTTCCACTTTAAGAGTTTTTACAATCTATGCTGAGTTCTGATTTACTCATACAATCATACAGTTTTGCTTGGTGGTTAGCAGTACAGAAATATGGCAGCTCCCTGTAAATAAAAGATGAGGCTGTAATCCTGTTTTTCCAAAACCAATGAGTGGAAGGCTTTTGGAGGCCGGCCAAATGAACATCTCCAAACATTTTCATGACTGCAAGATTTTTAGATGTTTGAAATCTCATATTTCAGGCTTTTACAAGTTCTGTTTTCTCTCTCTCTCTCTTTTTAGCAAACATTTCTGAAGTTATGTCAAAATAGTGAAACCTGAGTGGATGTTCTTTATACTGCACAAGGCATTAACTGTATATAAAAAAAGTCCAGTGTTTTAAAGAAGTCCGCTTTGGCTTCCAAGAAGGGTAATCCATCCCAAAACTTTTAGCATAAACTTTGTTTTAAATACTAAGCTTTCCCTTTTTGGGTATAGCTAAAACTGCCTTGATGCATACTGTAAACTTTTGCATGACTTGCTGTATAACCATGTGCTATATTAATGCTTTTTTTATCCAAAATGTATTTTCTTCCTATTTGATAACATGCAGGTCAACCCAGACACGGCTCCAGTGCTGCTTTGGCTCCAGGGAGGACCTGGTGGAACGTCGATGTTTGGTCTCTTTGTGGAGCATGGACCTTATGTAGTCACAGAGAACCTTACATGTAAGTAAACATAAGCTAGTTTTAGGTGTGGGTTTGGATCGGTGTTTCTCAACATTTTTATTTTCTAGTCGGGGTGCCCTTGAAAAGTATTTATTTAGTCTTGAGGCACCCCAGTCTATGGCTTGGTTCATGTTACTGCATGTCACGGAGCGTGCACAAAATTGTGCTTGATTCTGACACGCAGACAGATTGTGTTTTTAAAAAAAAAAAAAAAAAAAGGGTCAGGGACTTCTTTCCCTGCTTTCTGAAATAATGGGCTCCCCTACATGCAGCTGAACAGATGTGAACCAGGGGCTTGTTCACGTGTGAGGTTGAGGGGGTGGTAAAACCATGTAGTTGAGCTGGTTTACCACCCCCAACTGCTTCCCCTTTAGCTTCAGAGGCAGCAGTTGGTGTGGTGATGTTGCATTAAGAGGGTTAAAACAGGTGTGAGAAGGCAACATATTGCCTCCTGAAAAGCATGAACATGGATTGCTTTTCAATGGCAGTCCTTGCTGCTACTATAAAGAAGCTCTAAAAAAGCAGTTCTGGAATAGGAGCCGGGAATAAAAAGACACACACGTACTGTGTGTGTGTGTGTGTGTGTGTGTGTGTAATTTATTAGCAATTGCTGGAACATTTTGGTTGCAGGTACCCCAAGAGGAGAGCTCCTCAAGTCATTCCCTATGCTGTTCAAAGCATCTCAAAAACAGATAAGGCATTCAGACCAAAGAAGAATTGGATGGGACAGAAAGGGAAAGGAGGTATTCTCTTTAACTGTCCCATTCAGAACCCAAAATCTGCCGGTGGGAGGAAGGCTGAAGGGGTTTCTCCCACAATGGCAAATAACCTCAAACGAGCTCATTCAGAACATCATAAGGAGGGGTTATGCCCTAGAGTTTCAGAGATCCACCTTCCAAGTTGCTGGTCACACAGCTACCAAGAGACGCAGAAAAAGCCAGGGCCTTACCCTTACTGATCGGGGAGATGTTAGATCAAGACGTATTGATACCAGTCCCAGTTCAGGAGCAGGGTGACTGTTTCTATTCGCACGTGTTTTGTGATAAAGAAACCATCCTGAAAATTCAGACTGATTATGAATCTCCGGCCCCTGAACTTATCCATCCCATACAAAAAGTTTTGCATGGAGTCCATTTATTCAATAAAAAATCTTCTGCAGAAAGAAGTCTTCATGGCAACTTTGGATCTAAAAGATGCCTATTTACATATTCCAATAAAGAAGGAATGTCAAAAATTTCTTCGTCTGGCAATTCAAACCGGAGACCAGATTTATCGCGATCAGTGCAGAGCACTTCCCTTCAGGCTGTCATCACCCCCAAGAATTTTCACCACAGTGTTGGCCGAAGCATTAGTCCCCTTAAGATTTCAGTCCATTTCCATTGTTCCATACCTGGACTATCTTCTCATTACAGCTCACTACAGAGGAGGAGCTTTCCTGGGACTTGGATGTAACGCAGCAGAGCTTACAACATCTGGGGTCGATTATAAATCTAGAGAAATCCAAACTAGACCCAGTAGAAACAATTCTTTTTTTGGGTTACAACATCCAATCCAAAGAACAAGAGTGCTCATGAAAGAGAAGATATAAAGGGCTGAAACGGAGGATGTCTTGCCTTCAATCCAGTCGCAGTTGCCCTGTAAGGGAAGTGATGTCAGCATTGGGCTTTATGACCACATCAATACCGCCTGTACAATGGGCCCGCTTCCACCAAAGAGGCCTACAGAGGTTCCTCTTGGAAGAATTGAAAGACGAGGACCTAGATGAGTAAGTTGTGATTCCAGTCAAAGTAAAGGGATCTCTGTGGTGGGGGAAAGACAGAGAGAACTTTCACAAAGGGGTACACTGGATACTACAGTTGGGGGTGGGGGGCCCATCTCAACAGCCACTGGGCCCAGGGCAAGTGGACCCCAGAAGAAAGTGTTCTCCAACTGGAAAGAACTGACAGCTATCTGCAGAGCGTTACTAGCATTTCAGGAACAGGTCCATGGTCACCACCTCCCAGATCAGTTCCAACAATATGACAGCAGTAGCGTATATCAACAAACAAGGGGGTACCAGGAGTCCCCAGTTGATGTGGGCAGAAAGCAACCTCGTATCCATCCTTGCGGTACATCTAAAGGGGGAGCAGAACAATACTGCAGATTTTTTGAGTTGTCAACAAGTTTCGAATCAAGAATGGTCTCTACAACCAGAGGTATTCAACAACATAGTGGCATACTGGGGGAAACCAAAAGTGGATCTGTTCATGACCAGGGAAAATGCAAAAGTCCCAAGTTGCTTTTCCCTGTGCCCAGGAGACCAATCCCTTGGCAGTGGACATCCTGCAGAGCCCCTGGATCTTCAACCTTGCTTACGCATTTCACCCTCTCCCACCTCATTCCGAGGGTTTTAGCCAAATTTCTGCGAGAAGAGACCCAATTAATCTTGGTAGCACCGTTCTGGCCCAAGAGACCCTGGTTTACAACTCTTCTGAAGTTAGCAGACCAGGCCCCTCTGAGGCTGCCCCCTCAGACGGGACCTTCTTTCGCAGGGACCTCTACTGCATCCACAAACCACCACGCTACAGCTATCAGCGTGGCTACTGAGGAAGAAATCCTAATGCCGCGTACACACGACCGGACTTTCCAGCAGAAAAGGTCAGACAGAATCATTCCGTCGGAAATGCCGCTCGTGTGTGGGCTTCATCTGACTTTTTCTTTCTAAAATTCTGACAGACTTTAGAAATGGAACGTTTCAAATCTTTCCACCGGAACCAGTTCCTATTGAAAAAAATATTGGTGTGATTGTGTGTCCAAGTCCGTTCGTCCAGAAAGTCAGTCGGAAAAAAAACTCTGAACCTAGTCTGCTGGAAAGTCTGGTCGTGTGTACGCGGCATAAGGTACAGGTCACTGCCTTAAGTGTGTACCTAGAAAGCTTACTAGAAGATCCCCCTTGTCTCGAGGTTCTGCAAAGCAGTTAAAAAAAACTCAGACCAGTCTGGGTTCAAAAGGTCCCAACCTGGGACCTATCGGTCGTCCTTGGGGCCTTTCTGGTTCAAAGGGTGATCCAAATCACTTCAGCCCATAGGGTGTGTGAAATGCAAGCTCTTTCCATCAGAGAGCCCTTCCTCCTGATCCTGGGTTTGTGACAAAAGTGGCGTCTAAGTTTCGCAAAGCCCAAGACATTATTTTACCTACGTTCTGTCAGAATGCCTCAAATGACAGAGACAATTTCACTTGCTGGATGTTAGAAGGTGCATTCTAAGTTATCTAGAAGCAACCAAAGAGTTTAGGATAGCTGATTCACTTTTTGTCCTGTTTTCTGGTAAGCGTCGAAAGGCCTCAAAGGTCACTTTAGCCAGATGGATCGGGTTGGCTATCGCAGAGGGGTACCAAGTGCTAAATAAGGATCCTCCTAGGGGTATTAAGGCACACTCCACAAGAGCGCTTTCAGCGTGGTCAAACTTTACCACCTTTTATGAGACACTACCAACTAGACCTACTATCTAGTCAGGACCAGGATTTTGGAAGGAAGGTTCTCCAAGCTGTTGCGCCCCCCCCCCCCAATCTGGTGAGTACTTGGGGATCCTCTCAAGGGCTGTCCTGGAAGACGACTTTGGAAAACCGGAGTTGGACTTACCGGAAACTCTATTTCCAGTAGTCTTCCAAGACGGCACAATCTCACCCTTGAATTAAATTGATATTACCTGTTCTGATTATATTTTTCAGTTCCGTTCTTCGTGTTGACTAACCATGGGCTTAAGGCACCGCCTTTTGAACTGAATGGCAATATGTTTTCTGTGGCTATGGGAGGAGCTCCCTGTCTTCAGGACAGCCCTTGAGAGATGGAGCTCCTCCCATCGTCACAGGAAACGCATTGCCATTCAGTTAAAAAGGTGGTCGCTCAAGCCCATGGTCAGTCAACACTAAGAATGGAACTGAAAAATATAATCAGAACAGGTAATATCAATTTAATTCAAGGGTGAGACGGTGCTGTCCTGGACGACTACTGGAAATAGTTTCCGGTAAGTCTAACTCCGGTTTTTCTTCCTGTCATTCTGGTACAGATTAATCTTGGTTTCATCCATCCAAAGAATGCTTTTCCAGAACTCATCTGGCTTTTTTAGATGTTTTTTTGGTAAAGTCTAATCTGGCTTTTCTATTCTTTAGGCTTATGAATGGGTTGCACCTTGTGATAAACCCTCTATACTTGCTCTTGTGAAGTCTTCTCTTGATTGTAGACTTTGATAATACGCCCACCTCCTGGAGAGTGTCCTTCACTTGTTTGGATGTTGTGAATGGGTTTTTCTTCACCATAGAGACGATCCTGCGTTCATCCACCACTGTTGTCTTCCGTGGATATCCAGGCCTTTTTTATGTTGCTGAGCTCACCAGTGTGTTCTTCTTTCCTCAGAATATACCAAACTGTTGATTTGGCCACTCCTAATGTTGCTGCTATCTCTCTGATGGCTTTGTTCAGTTTTTGAAGCCTTGCAATGGCCTGTTTTACTTGAATGGACAGCTCCTTTAAACGCATGATGTAGGTGCATAACAATAGATTCCAAATGCAAATACCACACTTAGAATCAACTCAAGAACTTTTACCTGTGTAATTGATGAAGAAATAATGGCGTAGCCCATATATGGCCATGAAAAGCTTTTGATTCAATTCAATTACTTTTTGGTCCCTTGGAAAAAAAAAGGGGGGGGGGGCTCTATTCTTAAGAGCTGTAATTCCTAAACCCTTCCTCTGATTTGGATGTACATACCCTCAAATGAAATACGAGTGTGCACTTTCATATACTTATAGCTTGAATATGTTTTGGTAAATTACCTGGGAAAAAAACTAAAATTGTGCCTGTGTCCAAATGTATATGAACCTAAGTGTGTGTGTGTATATATTTATAAAAACACATGTATGCACACACACAGCCTTTTTAAAAGGTGCAGTACAAGCATGCTGCAGGTAAGCCACCAATCTTGATTTGCATTTTATTTTTTTTGTGGGTCAAGGAAATTATGGGGAGGATTTACTAAAGGTAAATAAACTGCAGTTTCACTCTTTTGCAAATGCAGTTGCTCCAGAGCTTAGTAAATTGGATGAAGCTTTACTTTGCAAAGAATACCCAATGGCATGCAAGGAAAATTGGGGGGGGGGGGGGGGGCGGGCGGTGTTTTCTTGCACATGATTGGATGATGGAAGTCAGCATAGCTTCCCCTCTTTTGCCCTGAAGCAACTGCACTTGCAAAGTGCACAGTCTATTTGCTTTTAGTAAATCCCAATAACTGTTGGTCAATGGATCACCATGGAAGCCAGGCAACTAGCATTTTTAGGTCTGCTGTGGGAGTGTAGGCATCCTCTCAGCACAGGTTTTCTAAACGTATCCTAAAGTAACTCTTGTGTAATGGCCCTAAAGGGTAATGCTATATCTCTGCAAGTCACATGTGCATTTTCCAAATTTACATGAATGCTTCTCACATTCCAAAAATGCAAAGGTCATAATAAAGCCTGAGCAGTGACCCCCAGTAGAATTGTATTTGTTCATTTGTGAGTTCATGGCTGGATCTGAACCTTGTGTTTGTGAAGAGGAAACAGCTGTGCCGTGTCAGTGTTATTTTCCTTGTATTTTTGTTTATGACTGACCACATGTTCTTGTGTCCTTATAGTGGTTCATCGGGAATTTTCCTGGACAAACAAATATTCAATGCTCTATATAGATAATCCAGTAAGTCTTTCCTTCTAAGGAAAATAAGTAACTTTTTTGTGTTGTCTTAATTAAAGCTGAATTCCAGGCAGATAAAAAAAAAAAAAAAAACCCCTTTACACACAACTATATCCTTATTATCCAAAAAATAATCCATACACATCCACTACTTAACCACTTGCCCTCTGGAAGGTTTACCCCCCCCCCCTTCATGATGATGTAATTAATTATTTATTTATTTTTTTTAAGATGCAACACTAACTTTAACTGAAAATGGCGCGGTCGTGCAACACTGTAACCAAACAACATATTTTTTATTTTTCTCACAAATACTTTCTTTTGGTGATATTTAAACACCTCCTACGGGTTTTTATTTTTTGCGCTATAAACAAAAAAAGACAGACAATTGTGAGAAAAAATAATAAAATTGTATTTTTCTTTTTAATTTTTTTTACTTGCTGTTTTATAAAACATATCCAATAAAAAAAGGAACAATTTAGGCTTAAGTATTCTGTTACATACTTTTGGTAAAATCCCAATAAGCGTTGATTGATAGTTAAAGCGTCTACAAACTATGGGATATTTTTATTTGTTTACCAGTAATGGCATTGATCAGCGACTTAAAGCAGGACTGTGATATTGTGGTGGATAAATTGGACACGGACACTTTTTGGGGACCGGTAACACTAATACAGTAATTCGTGCTTAAGATATGCACAGTCACTGTACTAACTGGGCGCTAACCCCTTCCCAGGAGCTAACTGGCGGGTACTCTGTCCACCGATCTGCCTATGTAAACAAGGCAGATAGCCTCTCAGTTAACAGTTAAACCTTTGATCTTGTTTCTTACTGTGAGGGAGGTGCTTGTACTAGGGGAAGGCATAGATCTGTGTCCCTGTTTGCAGAGGGGACTGAGTTGTCCGACAGGTCGCCCCAGTGTAAACTGAGTCTTACTGTTCAGTCCTAGGCCGGGGACAGAGACCAGATCTAGTTGTAATAACTTAAACTATAAAATGAGTAAGGTGTGATACATTTATTATTAATTGCTCTACAGGACTACTGGAGATTGTAGTGCTGTTGGGAGATATCTAGATGGCTGGATTCTTCTTACTAATTTACTAATGTCCTCTGCTTACAATAAGCAGTATGCTTGTGCCAAAATTTGCTGCCCACAGAAAGTAATTAGCAACTTGCCTGACCATGCAGCAAATAGTGAATGGACATGTCATGTGGAAAAGGGAACACCCAGATAACTAATCTTTTTGTAAAAAAATAAACCAAAAAAAATAAATTCCATCAGTGCAGTGCGATCGTGGGCACTTATAGTCTGGAATCCTAAGTGTAAATTATAAAGTCAGATTTTGTACGATGTTCCATGCAGTGTAAGTAGTAGGTACCAATGAATGCAGTATCTGTTGCATTTTTAAACTCTTCAAAGGGACCTTCAAAAATGTTACTGCTTTTTGACCGACCTTTTAATTTTTCATTAAGGGCAATACAGTACTTATATCTTTTTTCAGTTGTGGTTTTAGAAGTATACATTGATTTATCAAAGTATTACAAGATGGAATGTAGTGAAAAACTGTGGGGAAGATTTACCAAAACTGGTGCACACAGTCTGGTGCAGCTGTGCATAGTAAGTGTGATGTAACCGTCCAGCACCCAGCTTGGGTACTTCTGTCAAGATATAGCTTCCTCCCAGTCTGGACCCAAAAAACAAGTATTCTAGCTGAATATTGCACCCAAGAATCCAGCCAACGCTAGCTTGGATGCTCTGGAACTAGAACTCGCTTTATTGTAAAATCACACAGAATATATAGCACACCACATCAGGTGAGCCTAATCACATTATCGCATGCAAAGAAAAGTGTATACAGGAATATAATCGTAGCTAAGGAACAGCCAACAAACGGTATGATAATCCATCTCTAGCAACTAATAGCTGACAGTGATTTAATGAACATGAACAAATTAACAACTAGCCACTTAAAGCAGCCTAGTTGGCCAGGCCCTTTTGCAACCAACCCGCAACTCTGGATACATAGTACATTACACATTTATTTTATGCATAAACACATACCAAGGTAAAGTGGACACAATAGTAATTGCATCTCCAAGAAATGATCAGACAGACAGAAACAATAGGTGACTCAATAGGAATGCAAACCTAGGTGGCACAGAATGGGACAAAGACACTTAACACAACGCCTTAAACTAATTATATCAGGAGACCCCAGAATCAGGTTGCTTTGAGCCTATATTGACATTGGCTCTGAGTATCACAATCTAAACCTGTCATTGCTGGTTTTGGACATAGAGGTCCTAAATGTATCTGGGTCCTCCATTTCCCAGAGTCTGTGTTTTTTGGGGAGACATGGACTTGAATCAGAAACAAGACCACTTCAAGGGTCCCCAGGCACACGCCTTCCAAAGAGTAATATTTCCTTAAATGCCAGGGCCCATAGTCAGTAGGCAAGAGGCCACCCTGCAGTCCTCTCCAATAGCCACTGTCCTGGTCGGTTATGGTGACAGACCCATTTGGCTTCCAGGTTTTGTCATCGAAGCTTAGTTGAACAAGCCGAAGTTAGAAGCTGATTACTATACACAGCTGCACCAGATTCCGAGTGCACCAGTTTTAATAAGTGCCGGTTCACACTGAGGCAGCGCGACTGCCTCAGGCGACCTGGACACGACAGCAGCGTCGACTTGCAAAACGACTTCTGCATAGAAGTCAATGCAAGTTGCCTCAAGTCGCCCCCAAAGTCGTACAGGAACCTTTTTTCTAAGTCGGAGCGACTTGAGTCAATCCGTTTTTAAAATGGTTCCATTGTACAGAACGGGACGCGACTTGTCAGGCGGCTACGTCACCTGACAAGTCGTCCCAGTGTGAACCGGCTCACTCTCCGTGTGTGTGTGTGTGTGTGTGTGTGTGTGTGTGTGTGTGTGTGTGTGTGTGTGTGTGTGTGTGTGTGTATATACACTATGCATTTTTTAATCTGTGTTACAGTCCAATTAGCAGGATTTCGAACCCTGAGCATAAATTAACTTTTAGTACATGTGTATATGTTGAACATGCAATAATTGTTGTTTTGTGCTAGGTTGGAACAGGCTTCAGCTTCACAGGAAATGATAAAGGTTATGCAGTGAATCAAGATGATGTGGGAAGAGATCTGTACAGGTGTGTGCTTTGATAATATACCTTGAATTCAATAAATGTGTTCTTGCCACACAGTTTCTCTCAAAACCACAACTTTCAGACCCTTCTCTAATGTATTTATGTGACAATATGGGCTCATTCACATGAGCAGAGCCTGTGCATCTGGGTCCATGCATAACTGTCTATCGGTTTTGCGGGTGAAGTACGTACAGTCAATGTGTACCCATTCACTTTATAATAGCTCTAGACATTGCATGGGACTAAGTGCCCATGTGAATGAGCCCTTTTATAAATATTGCACACCAAATTTCTAAAATGTTTATTATCTTGTATTTCCCTGTTTTGGGAAAATTATACTGAAACAATATTTTTGAAGGATCTCGTATATCCAAGTCTTGGTATAGTTACCTCTGATGGTGTGGCAATGACGCTGCACTGCTGAATTCAGAGCACAGTTTTTACCCTAATATAGGCTAATATAGGCTGTCTGCACCGCAATAGGATTAAAAAATAAAATAAAATGCAGGGGCCATTTATCAGCATTGTTTGCCGATATACACGCCCCCTGCAATATTTTTTTTGCTGACTCACAAGCCTGTACCTTGGCAATCATCTGGCCACCCTTAGTCCTGCCCAAAGCTTTCTAGCTTGGCGGTGCTGCCTCTGTTGCTGATCACCACATCACACTGCGAGCTGCAGTGTCTGGGAGGGGAAGTGTGTGAAACAAAGGATGAAGGAATTGTTTAAGTCAGGTAAAGTAAATCCCTTTGTTGCCACTGAGGCTTGTGCATCACATAATGAATGCATTTAGTACCCATTTAGACTGTCATGCAGGAGCCTGTAGTTGTATTTCTACTCAAACATCTCAGAGAGCAATGAAACTATCTCCACTCTGGGAACCCATGCCAGCATTCTACCTTCTGTAGGTTCATATTTTCTGTAGATGGATATTTGGAAACTTGCGCCATTAAATAATTGTCATAAGTTGATTTCCACCCTCTCTGGGTTGAAAGTGATCTGCTTACAGCCCCATCATCACTGCTACCATCTATCATTGATAACACCATCCAGCAAAATCTCACTGCCCTAGCAATACCACTAGGACTGATAACAGGAGCATAATAACCAGTGGCACAGCCTTACCATCGAAGGCCTGGAAGACGGCTGTTCAATCTTATTTTAATTTTCAATATAGCAATTGGTCATATTTTAGCTGAAGATGTTCTGTATTGCTGAAGAGGTTTCATCGCTCTTACAAAGTAACTTCTTCAGTTTATCACTTAACTACTTTAACTGGTGAAATGCAAGTACTACTTGCTTTACCAGCATTTCTCAACTCCAGTCAAGGCGCCCCAACAGGTCATGTTTTCAGGATTTCCCTCAGATGAAACGGCAGTGGGAAACTGATCAAATCACCTGTGCAAAATAATGGAAAGCCTAAAAACATGACCTGTTGGGGCGCCTTGAGGACTGGCAGTTGAGGAACACTCCCAGCATTAGGTGAATTTCACTGGCAGGATCAACAGGTACTTCAGGGGTTTAAGAGGAAACCATAAGTGCAGATGCATTTATAATTCGGTGCCGCAGCACATATTTGTCAATAGGAGGTCATAGATATATTTTAAGTGAAGAAAGTTACTCGCTTTGAAAGACTGTCAGAAACATGCTTAATAGAATTGTGTGTAACAACTGCTTCCTTTTTTTTTTTTGGTTTCATTTGTGTTCCCTCTTTTAGCGCACTCACACAATTTTTTCAAATCTTCCCGGAATATCAGAAAAATGACTTTTATTGCACAGGAGAGGTAAGGAACACCAGAATTTTGATTGGCCAGTTTTTGCTTCCTTTAAGCTAATGTTTTTTTATATACAATTTTTCATTGCTTGTATAAAATAGTTATACACATTTTAATACAGGGTGCTTCTGGTACACAACTTCCGCTTTAAGGAGTCCTAACCCCCTGACATGCCACATTTGGAGTGGGGGGGGGGGTACCTAGTTTTGACAGGTACCCAGCTCCCACTTCCGCCTGCGCTTCCTAGGCGACTTCTCTCCCCCTCCCTACAATCTTCTGGGACACGTCACAGGTCCCAGAAGATTGCTTGGCCATTCGGGACAGTGCAGCACGACTTGTGCATGCGCAGTGGGCACCCGGCTGTGAAGCCGCAAGCTGTCACAGCGGGGGCCCACACTAGTGATGCAGAGGAGAGGCGGAGGAGAGAACCGAGGCTTCAGGCAGCCGCATCGCTGGATAGTGGGACGGGTAAGTGTGTGTTTATTAGAAAGTCAGCAACTATACTTTTTGTAACTGCTGACTTTTAATAAACTGAAAAACTAGTGGAACTCCACTTTTAAAGAGGTTTTAATAATTTTTTTTTATAAATTCCATTCTTTTCTGCTTCTTTTTTACTTTAACTGAAAATCCATACAGGTACATATCTAGGGCTAATTCAGGCGCGTGTGTGTAATTTAATTTTAATCTCCTAAGATTTACAACAATTCATTCTGCAGAAGTGTTTAAGGAAGATGTCTTGGGTTAAAAAAATAAACACATATGCCCACCTCCATGCTGCAGCATTGGTCTGATGCTTCAGTTGCCCTTTGCTGGCTCTAAACCCAAGAAATGAATGATCCCATGACCGGTGATCACTTGGTTCTAGGTCTTCTTGAAGCAGAGAGCGGTGATGGTCTGTCGCTAGTCTCTGCTCTGCCCCTCCAGTACTCACTGGAATGCTGGGTAGCAGAGGGGGCAGGCACAGCTGTCTTTAGCTCTCAGCTACACACTGAGAGGCAGAGCCAGCTATCAGTTGGGCATCTGGGTGGATCCTGACAACATGGTTGGGATCCTTCCAAAGCCCGGAGTGGCTCTGTGACATCTGCCGATAGCGAGCTTTAGCCATTCTGGGTCACAACAGAAGATCTGCAAGAGAAGTATGGCCAAAAAAGCTTTGACCATGCTTCTGCTTTTAAGTAGCCTTGAGGGTGCCACCTGATGGCTGCTAATTGTAAATATTAAAATAGTAATATGCAGTATTTCCTATTTTCCAGATTTTAAATCATTAATTTTAGTGCTGTACATAATGTATAAGAAAATGTATACAAGGCACTGTATATTTTGTTTAAACATCCAAATTGTTTTAAGTCTGACCCAAACAATGTTCTTGTAGACTGCAATAAATGAGGCTTATGTCATGTAGCTTAAAGGCTAAGGCTGGCCATACACCAGTCCTTTTTATTTCTTATAACCAGCAGATTGAACAGCAGAAAAAGTCGAATTACTTTATTTCCCCATCCACATAATTGATGTGGATAGGGCAATCCCTCCCACTGTGTAATTGTATTCTGACAGCGGGGAGATTTCCCCACCATCAGAATACAGTCCCCAGCACCGCCAGCTATAATCGGTGTTGCTGATCGAGAGATCATTTTCCAGCAGGCTGGTTGCACACAAGTTGATAAAGATTAACTTATGCACAACCAGCCTGCCCATACATGGATTGAAATTCAGGGGGGCCCTGCTTAACCAGGCGAATTTCAATCAATGTATAGCTGGCCCAAGCCAATGTATGGCTGGCCAAGTTTTACACCAGGCCAATTTGACGTGTCAAATCGCATTCCAAATCAGAGCCTATTGCCAGCAACGGCACTGTCCGAATCGCACTACTTTCTGCACTACTTTTGGTGAATACAGGGCAATTTCAATAGACATCTGTAAATGAACCCGCATAGATGTCTCTCGAATCACCCCGAAGTCAGACTGAAATGCCGGTTTGAAATCGTGCACATTCAACTGAGCTTGCACGATTTCAAACCCACATTCAGTGTGAACCTAGGCTAAAGGCCAAGTCCATCTTTTCCAAAAAGTTAAGAAAATTGATCTTATGATCTTATGATCAGTGTGCATATGCTACTTTTTTTTTTTTTTTTTTTTGCATTGAAGCCTGCACAGCATTGCACCCACAATCTGTGCGTTGTGGGTGCAGTGTACAGGCTCTACCAGTGGTTTTCCCCAGCCCATGTGAAGGTACCGGCCTACTATTATAGGGGCTGGAGGAAGAGCAACAGGACTACAGGAGGAAGAGGGATCCTACACCTTGATGTGGCTGTGTCGGTGGAGTCGCGTGAAGCCACACTAAAGTCAAATGCTGCCAGAAGATGTATCCCAAAATGAAATTGTATGCGATAATGCTTTGTTAAACCCTAAATATGGGTGTAACGCTAAACTATGGTAAAAAAAAAAAAATAAACTTACATCTTCATGCATAGAACCACTTAAAGTGGAGTTCAACCCTAAAGTGGAACTTCCGCTCATCGGAACCCCCCCCCCCCCCTTCCGGTGCCACAGTTGGCACCTTTCAGGGGGGAGGGAGGTGCAGATACCTGTCTAAGACAGGTATTTGCACCCACTTCCGGGCATAGACTCCCACGGGAATCTATGCCTGTTCCTGTCCCGCCGTGCTGTCTGCTGGGACACACACGAGTCCCAGAGACAGCACGGACGATTCCCATTGCACTGCGCGACTCGTTCATGTGCAGTAGGGAACCGGGAAGTGAAGCCGCAATGCTTAATTTCCTGATTCCCTCAACGAGAATGGCAGTGTCTTTTCACATGCAGTACTGTAGTCTGAACAATGGGGGAGCATAAGGAATGAGAATATGTACCTTGCTTGGAACCGCCAATAATCACCTGTTTAAATGGTGCTACCACTGTGTATCTAATTTGCTGCATTCACTGCAAACCCCACAAAGCCCACTACTTTTTCATGACTTCCTGAGTTGGGCTTGCATCACACCACAGAGTGGTGTACTATTGTGATTGGTTGTAACTTGAAAGTGCTTTTCAAACCACTGATCTGCTGGTTAGCATCCAGAGGGCATATATACAGGCTTCTACAGAACTGTCTGAAAGGGTAGAACCTCTTTAGATAATGAAAATGCACCTTCACTTTAAACCTAATCTCATCTTGCCTTGCCTCTCCATCTTCCAATTGGATGTAGATTCTTATTTCATTTATTGTACATTTATCACCTAGACAAGGATGATGTCCATGTTTCCATCCCTGATTCTACATATGAACAGATGTAATTCAGGTCCTGAGAGTCCCATGGCACATCTATGCATGCGCAGCACCCCCTGTACATCTGCGCATGTTGGCTCACCTATCTTTGCTCATACGTATTATAGAAGTCCCTAAATTCCGCCATCTTTGTGCGTAGAAACATCCTGTGCGTGAGCAGATGTGGTGAAAGGCTCTGTCATGATGTGACGATCAGGGCAGACCCCTTCGGGATATAGGAACCTAGAAAAGTGATGGCAGAAAAAAGACTGAGCTGTCCAATAAGTCTGAGCCTTTAACTTTTTTTTTGTCTGCACATAATGGTGCCTGGGGGGTGGAGCCACCAAAACCAGGGCTGAAGTTGCTCTTTAATCATACTTGTGCAACTGCACTTCAATGTGACTCCAATATAATATTATATACTTTATTACTGCCCCTTGCAGCATATTATACTGTACTTTATTTTTCTTAGTCCCCCTTTGCTCCTGGCAGTGAACAAATGGTGGGGAAGCAAAGGGACGGTGAGTATAACATGGTGCAGGGCCAGTTTTAACCGCAAAGCTTTGTATTGCTCCTCTTACTTTTATTATTTTGCTTTTTATTCTTCTTGGGCAGAAGTTCCATTAAAGTGGGGGGGGCACCCTAAAAAAAAAAAAAAAAAAAGCATTAAAATTCTGGAAAAAAAAAAAAAGTTTTTACCTGATTCGAAATCCCTGTTGCTAGGCAGTCTTCCTAATCTGCCTCCTTCCTACGCGGCGGTGATCTTCGTTCTTCTGTCCTCCGCCGCGTTTGTCTTCTGGGTAATGGGAACTGTGTGTTCCCTAACACAGCGCGTCCTATTCACAAAGCGCTGCGCGACTCGCGCATGCGCAGTACGAAACGGGCAGTGAAGCCATAGTCTTCGCTGCCTGTTTCCCTTACTGAGGATGGCGGCACTGGGACCGGAGCGCCGAGGGACATCTCGGCCTCCACGACCGACATAGTGGGTGCCCTGGGAGGGTCAGCAGCTACTTTTTTTTTTTTTTTTAAGCTGAAACACTGCTTTTAAACTCCCTTATAGCATTAAGAGCATTTCGGACTCGTTACCGAGATCTTTAAGCCTCATCAAGAGATGGGTGTGTGTGTTAGTTTATAAAATGTTTTTTTTTTTTATTTATTTTCACACTACTAAAATGGGAAATTTTATCATTTTTGAAGCTTTGCAACCATGTCTTTAATGTGCTGTAAACCTCATACTGTTTTTACGGCACTGCCTTTACATTAAAGTGAATAGTGGAGGTTGCAAAGCACCAATGCCTGTGGAATTCTGCAGGCAATGCAAGGCAGTGCTAACGTTGCTGTGTGTCCACCTCCATCTGCTTTCTGTTTTAACAATTGTGCGTAGCATTGATAGATGGTCAGGAAAAAGTAAACCTGTGACCCAAACACCTGTTTTTGATGCCTGTGGAAGGAAACCTCAGAGAATACACTTTGTTATATTTTTTTAGCTTCATGTATGTTCGTTGAAATACTAGATCTGTTCTCCAAGTACAAACTGCTAATCTTAAAGAACTTGCCAAACTGTAGCTGAATATTGAAACACAGCGAAGTTTCGGCTTCCACACAGCTTATCTCATTCATGTACTATTCTACCATGTTCTCAGCGGAACAAGATCTGTATCCTCATGTAACCTTGCCATGGTGCTCAGCATTGTCCTTCTACACAGTGGGGCAGTGTAAGCTCAGATTTAGAAGATCTCACAACTGCCCAGACAATGCTAACGCTCTCCTGTGAAGTTCTGTTACTTTAAATAAACACTGTTATTAATGCAGCAATTGTCTTCTTTGGGTGTTGGGTGCAGATCAAAGTGGAAAGCTAGAAGTTTTTTTTTATTAAAGGGTTTGGATACCCTTCTTGGTGAAAAAAAGTGAAACAAATATTTGACGTGATGAATCTCTAACCAAACTACTAGAAGCTAACGTATTTACTCATGACTAAGTAATAATCCCCTGGTTTTTGTTTGTGTAAATTACTTAAAAGAAAATGTAGTAATTTTGTATCGGATTTCTGTCTAGTAGAATTCTAATGGCCTGCTTGGGACAGCAGAACTTTAATTTTTGGATGCCCTAGCCAACACGGACCGTGTGATCTCATGCAAAGGTAGACATGCCTATCACCCAATATAGCAGGCAACGTGGGTATCATGTGTATTGCTATTTGTACTGACCTTCAATAGATGTGAGTACCGTATATACTCGAGTATAAGCCGAGGCACCAAATTTTACCACAAAAAACTGGGAAAACGTATTGACTCGAGTATAAGCCTAGGGTGAGAAATGCGCAGCTACTGTAAGTGGAAAAGAGGGTCAACAAAGACTATTTGAAGCCTTACTGTGCCCATTTGCATGCCTCACTGTGCCCATTTGCACCCATAGGTCCTCTGAACTTCAACCTTGGTAGTTTAAAAAGGGAGTCCACCTGCGCAAAAAAATATTAAAAGTCATTAAAAGAGCATCCTCTGTCAGGGAATCAGGAAGTGAATCGTTGTGGCTTCACTGCCCGGTTCCCTACTGCGCATGCGCGAGTCGCGCTACGTGTCTTTATTGGTCCCCGACGCGTCCTGGGAACTGTGTGTTTCCCAAGACACGGGGGGGGGGGGGGGGCATCTGCGGATAGGGGCGGGGCAGCTGCGGCTAGCTAGTCCCGGAAGTGGGTGCAGATACCTGTATTATACAGGTATCTGCACCCCCCTCCCCCCTGAAAGGTGCCAATTGTGGCACCGGAGGGGGGGGGAATCCGGAAGTTCCACTTTAGGGTGCAGCTCCGCTTTAAGGGTTCCTAGATGCCCCCTAGCTGCAGCCAAAATTGGGGTCTCTGGACCCAAAGGGTCCTGAAATGACATTGCTGCAGATGGACACAGTTGACCGATTTTGGGGCCCTGTATCTCAGGGCCACTTGGTGCTAAGAACTTGGAATTTGGATATGTTGTAGTGCTAGTTCCACTGGGTTTGCATACCACAATTAGGATTCCTAGCACCAAGTGGCCCCGAGATACGGGGCCCAAAATTCGGGTCAGAAAATGTCATTCTCTGCTGCAGAAAAGTGCTTGACTCGAGTATAAGCCGAGGGGGGGGCACTTTCAGCACAAAAGAATGTGCTGAAAAACTCGGCTTATACTCGAGTATATACGGTGAATATTGATATTTTAGCTACATACATTTTTTTTTTTTTGGTTTTTATTTTTTATAACAAACCATGTTATACTAACCTCCTATGTGCAGTTGGTTTTGCACAGAGCAGCCTGAATCCTCTTCTCCTCCCTCCTTTGAGTGCCCCTCAGCCAGCAGCTTGCTACATGGGGACACCCAAGCAGAGTCTGAGCTCTGTGTATCCTTTTAGACATGGAGCCCCGACCTGGCCCTGCCCTCTCTCCCCTGATTGGCTGACTGACTTTGATAGCTGTGGAAGTAGGAAGTGGAATCCCTTTTTTACAGTGATTGTAAAGTCTCCTTGTTTGTTTTTATAGAAAGGAAAAAAAAAAAGTTCCACTTACCTGCTCTGTTGCAGTGGATTTGCACAGAGCAGCTTACATCCTTCTCTTCTCGTGTGCCTCTTATGTGCTCCCACCCCTCCCTTCTGTTTAGTGCCCCCACAGCAAGCAGGTTGCTATGGGGGGCACACGAGCCGAGTCACAGCTCCCTGTGTCCATTTAGACTCCTTTCTTTCTTTCTTTCTTTCTTTCTTTCTTTCTTTCTTTCTTTCTTTCTTTCTTTCTTTCTTTCTTTCTTTCTTTCTTTCTTTCTTTCTTTCTTTCTTTCTTTCTTTCTTTCTTTCTTTCTTTCTTTCTCACTGCTGCTGTGTCTCGGCCAATCAGGAGGGAGAGTTCCAGACGGCCAAGGCACTTGTGGACAGAGGGGGTGCTGGGGCAGTTGCTGCACACAGAAAGCTTTTTATCTTAATGCATAGACTGCATTAAGATAAAAATACTTCTGACTTTACAACCCCTTTAAGTCCGTCCCACTGTTGGCACAATTTACCTATAATCACAATTCCACACACTGCTTTATTTCTTCAGGCCATTTTTTTGAAGGGTGTAAAAGTGTGCTTAGTATTCCACTGTTTTCTATGAAAAAATAAATAAATACAAGTCGAGAGGAGTGGGCACGGATGCAACTGGAGCCTGCCACAGCCTCTGCTCTCATTACTGTAGCATCCAAAAGCTAGCTTGTAGAAAGGTATGGATTTTACACCAAGCAGCAGCTATCCACACATAAGGGGGATTTACTAACCTCTCTCTCTCTCTCTCTCTCTCTCTCTCTCTCTCTCTCTCTCTCTCTCTCTCTCTCTCTCTCTCTCTCTCTCTCTCTCTCTCTCTCTCTCTCTCTCTCTCTCTCTCTCTCTCTCTCTCTCTCTCTCTCTCTCTCTCTCTCTCTCTCCTCCAAGAATGCAGTGTCGTACAACACTACGGCGAGCTGAGAAAATTAAGTTCAATGCTTCTGAGCATGCGTAGGAATTTTGCACATCGGAATTTCCGATCAGAACTTTTTCCGACCGAAAAATTGAGAACCTGGAATTTCCGACCAAAAGCTCTCATCGGACTTATGCTGGCGGAATTTCTGATCGTGTGTACAAGGCATTAGATTTGGAATCTCCCATAAGTTTGTCTTGGTGAGAATGGTCACCTGGACAAACAAAGGGATAGATATTCCCAATAAAATATGACTGTGTTCTAACCTTTCCATGCTCTAAACATATGCTGGCCCATGTACAAATCTCGCACATCTGGCCTCCTGGTGCTAGTAATCCCTTTTTCTAATGTTGGATACGTTTTGTAGCAAGCCTCATCTTCTAAACTGTGTGTGATCTTCTCAGTCAGTGCTTATATGGTTGTCTGTCTGTCTTCATTTTGTAGTGTAGAGGTCTGTCGGGGCACATCTGGAAGTTCTTCCATAGGTCAGTCTATGCTGACCAGTGCATGTTTGTCTGTTAATGTAATGTTATACATTGGGGTTTAAGGCTGAAGGATGTCTAATCAAGAAATTGATTATATTGCAGCTCACCAAATCAACAATGTGCCACTTGCAGGGGTGCTTGCAATGATCAGCTTTTATTAACGTAAACCTTTTATCCCAAAAGGAAAAAACTGACTGCCTTTAAAGTTTTATAAACTGGAGTTGAGCTTGAATTTTTTTTAGATGTACTATCAGATTTAGATGCATTAACCATCCCCTCTGACTAACAATTCTGCTGTGTGCTGAGCCCCTGTGCTCCTTCATCCAGAGTGGGGGCACTCTAATACAGGAGGTGTGTTACTGGCCATATCGCCAGCTAAAAAAAAGGGAAGAAAGCCTAAAGGCTGGTTCTCACAGCATTGGGTGGCTATTCCAGAGCAGTCCCACCGCATAGACAACGCAAAATGTCTTGTCTATTATGTACCTGGTTTACACTACTGCATTGCAGTGCTGTACGGGCACGATGTGCTGAAAAAAAAATACTTTTTATTTTTATTTTATTTTTTTGCAGTGCAAGGCAATTGCTGCCTTGCACTGTGTGGCCAGCAATTGAAATTAATAAGCTGTCTGTGTGACATCTAAATAAGGCTTGTTTAAAAAAAAAAAAAATAATGCAATCCACTGAGCTTGGTGCATCATCACTGTACTGATCTCAGCCAGATATACAGTACACCAGCTCTAAAAAATAGAAAACCAAATGGCAGCCACCACATCTAATGCTTGGTAAGCTGCAATATATTACATTTTTATTTTGGGTTCAATGCTGCTTAAAGGATACGGCAGGGCTTGACAAATTTGCTTGGAATCTAGGAGCCAGCTAAAAAAGTTAAGAGCCAGGTTTTTTTTTTTTTTAACTTCTTGAGATCCGCGCTGTAGCCGTCGTTCTGCTTTGCCGGGACGACGTCCTATGACGTTGTCCCCTGTACGAGCAGCCTGCGCGCCCCCTGCTCTGTGATCAGCGAGTCTGTGAGACTCGCTGGATCACCGATCCGAGTAAGGGGTCGATCCTGACCCCTTACCACGTGATCAGCTGTCAGCCAATGACAGCTGATCACGTGATGTCAACACAGCCGGTAATCGGCTATTTTTTTTTCCTCG